>ONZH01000779.1:0-32463 GCA_900303285.1 Rhinella marina | reverse complement strand
ATGTATATATTTATGGCTCACCTCTTGGGCCTCCACAAAATTTTTAACAGGTCTCACCTCTTGGCATCCACATAATTATACTATAAAATATTAGGCCTTATAATTGGCAACTGTACTGTGCGTTCTCTTTCAAAATTCTTTAATACCTGGTGTTAATACCCACCGTCTGAAAAGTTAGTACACGGCTGTGTACCTTGAACTCTAAAATATTAGGCCTTATAATTGGCAAATGTACTGTGCGTTCTCTTGCAAAATTATTTCACGGCTGTGAAGGCAAAATATTGTAACCAAAAAAAAATAAAATGCGGAGGGGGGCTAGCGGAATAGGACGTGGACGAGGACGGGGGCGCGGAAATGCTGTTGGGGGCCATAGTTGCTGGTTGAATTATCTGAGGTAAATGATTCTCCTTTAGACGACGCTTTCCCTTGCATCGTTCTGCGATTAAACCATAAATAACTCTCTGCATATTTATACCAAATGCACCCAGTACGAAAAAAGTCATAGAAAGTTTCCAAACAGAGACTGGAAAACATCAGTAAGTTGAAAAAAACTGTTCGCTAAAAAAAAAAAAAAAGTTAAAAATAAAATTGGCAGTTGATAGTATCGAGCTATTGTCACAGAGAGACGCGATTACAACACCTTCATTTACATTCAGTACATGTCTCAAGGCATTGGGAGAATGAAAACAGGCCACGGCTGGAGTATGAAATGTACCACCGCTTTGTACTGTCCGATACTGACCCGGTCCAGGGTGATGTCCAGCGAGGAAAGCAGTGGAGAGGTGGTGGTCTGCGCAGCACCGAAAAAGGCAGCAAGAGGCAGAGGGATGTCCACAGGCAGAGGAATGTCCACAGGCAGAGGGATGTCCACAGGCAGAGGCATGTCCACAGGCAGAGGGATGTCCACAGGCAGAGGGATGTCCACAGGCAGAGGGATGTCCACAGGCAGAGGACAGTTCAGACAGAGAAGTGAGGCCACAGCCAGCAGGGCCGAGCGTAACCATCCCGCTCCTATGCGTCCTTAAAGAATCCCTCATCGCAATAAGGGAGAACGCATTGCACACAGAGGAGACGGGGGCAGGAGGAGACGCAACGGAGCTACACAGTCAGACCACACTTTTGTCTGCTTCACGGTGGCAGTTGCAGGAGGAGGAGGATGAGGAGGAGGAGGACGACGTGGAGGTGGCTGTGGAAGAGGAGGAGGATGCTGGCGGCGAGGGTAGCAGTCAGGCTGTGCGCGTCCCATTGGTTCAGCGCGGATGGGGCGGAGAGGAGGCGGAAGAGGAAGAGGAGGAAATGGCAAGTGATCCTTCTGGTGGGGGCAGTGACGTCATACCTATTCAGAGTCTGGCACACATGGCTGACTTCATGCTGGGCTGCTTTTCCCGGGACACACGTGTTGTCCGGATAGTGGAGAACAAACTGTACTGGGTCTTCGCAATCCAAGTTGGACACGTGGCTGGAACTGTCCCTGTACGCCTTGGAGGTGCTTGCCTGCCCTGCCGCCAGCGTGCTATCAGAAAGGGTGTTCCGCGCTGCCGGGGGCATTATCACCGATAAGCGCAGCCGCCTGTCAACCGACAGTGCCGACAGGCTGACGCTAATCAAAATGAACAGCAAGTGGATTGACCCGGACTTTGCTTCTCCAACAGTGGAAAGCAGCCAAAAGTGAAGTGCCATGTGTATGAAGTGCCATTTCCTCCTCCACCTCCTCCTCCTCCTCCTCCTTAACCGCCGTAGAATTGGTCCGTAAATCAGAAAAATTTTTATATTTATGGCTCACCTCTTGGGCCTCCACAAAATGTTTAAGAGGTCTCACCTCTTGGGCCTCCACATAATTTTTAAGAGGTCTCACCTCTTGGGCCTGCGCAAAATGTTTACGAGGTCTCACCTCTTGGGCCTCCACATAATTTTTAAGAGGTCTCCCCTCTTGGGCCTCCACATAATTTTTAATACGTCTCACCTCTTGGGCCTCCACAAAATGTTTAACAGGTCTCACCTCTTGGGCCTCCACATAATTTTTAACGGGTCTCCCCTCTTGGGCCTCCACATAATTTTTAAGAGTCTCACCTCTTGGGCCTCCACAAAATCTTTAACAGGTCTCCCCTCTTGGGCCTCCACATAATTTTTAATACGTCTCACCTCTTGGGCCTCCACAAAATCTTTAACAGGTCTCACCTCTTGGGCCTCCACAAAATCTTTAACAGGTCTCACCTCTTGGGCCTCCACATAATTTTTAAGAGGTCTCACCTCTTGGGCCTCCACATAATTTTTAAGAGGTCTCACCTCTTGGGCCTCCACATAATTTTTAAGAGGTCTCACCTCTTGGGCCTCCACATAATTTTTAACGGGTCTCCCCTCTTGGGCCTCCACATAATTTTTAATACGTCTCACCTCTTGGCCTCCACAAAATCTTTAACAGGTCTCCCCTCTTGGGCCTCCACATAATTTTTAATAAGTCTCACCTCTTGGGCCTCCACAAAATCTTTAACAGGTCTCACCTCTTGGGCCTCCACATAATTTTTAAGAGGTCTCACCTCTTGGGCCTCCACAAAATGTTTAAGAGGTCTCCTTGGCCTCACATTAAGTCTCTTGGGCCTCCACAAATTTAAGAGGTCTCCCTCTTGGGCCTCCCATAATTTTAAGAGGTCTCACCTCTTGGGCCTCCACATAATTTTTAAGAGGTCTCACCTCTTGGGCCTCCACAAAATCTTTAACAGGTCTCCCCTCTTGGGCCTCCACATAATTTTTAATACGTCTCACCTCTTGGGCCTCCACAAAATCTTTAACAGGTCTCACCTCTTGGGCCTCCACATAATTTTTAAGAGGTCTCACCTCTTGGGCCTCCACATAATTTTTAAGAGGTCTCACCTCTTGGGCCTCCACATAATTTTTAAGAGGTGTCACCTCTTGGGCCGCCACAAAATTTTCCATGAGCCTCTGGCCAGCCCACGGCCTCTTCCTGCCTTTTGCGGTCCTACGCATCCCTCAACATCCCCACTGCTTTACCTGCTAGACATGACACTGGGCCAGGTCGGGTCACTGACATCTCAAGCGCCAACAATTTGGGCATTTTAAGGCTTCTGCATGTGTTTGAGTTGTTTTTACATTTTAAAGAAGACATGTCTGACCACATCTCACACACACACACAATGACAATTAGGGGTGGGGTCTATTTGCTTTCCCCTTTGCTTATGCCATCTGTGGTTGTCATAGGCAACGTGATTTTAAGGGGTGCAGAATTTTATCTTCTTTTTTGTCTAGTTTGGCTTGGGGTCCATGGCAATGTTGAGGAAAGAAGGTTTCCTTGTATGGTCTCACTTTACAGAGAGGTTAGATTGTCTTTGGAGTGTATTGTTGAGAGGCTGTGATAGTGGCGTAATAGTGCGACTTGGGCGGGTTATATGCACCCAGACATGCTTCCCCTGCTGTCCTAGTTGCATTCCAGCAGTGTTGGCATCCTTTTCTGAGGTTCCAGGGTGGACTTGGTGACCTCCAAGTGGTCGAATTGAGATTTCCAAGTGGCGAGCATTTTTTTCCCATAGACTTTAATGGGATTCGATATCCGGTCGAATAGTCGAATTTCGCAGTCTATTCGAATCGAATTTCGAACTTTCGAATATTTCACTACTCGCTCATCTCTAATCTCTACTAATAAGCCATTTTTTCCACTAATACAACCCAAAAAAAGCTGTAATTTTGTCACTTCACCGCACAACGGCTAATATGTGATGCAAGTAAGGCTAGTTTCACACTTCTTTCTGCATTCTGACATTGACATAAGCTACCGTGCTGCTGTCCAGCCCCATTAATTATAATGTTATGATGGGGAAGGGTGGAGATCAGGTTGCAACCCGAAAAGTATGTCAAGAATCAGCCAGACGAAAACCATTGAACCCAACAGTTTCTGATATAAGGTAACTTCTTAGTAGAGATAATCAGTCTTGTAATTGTGTCGGTGACATAATGCCATTTTTTTGGGCTCATAACAATGTCTTACTGTAACAGGAACGTTAATCAGTCTGATAATTGAGTCAGTGACATAAAGCCATTTTTTGGGGTTCATAGCATTGCCTTTTCATCCTTCTTACTGCAATAGGAGAGTTAATCAGTCTTGTTAATTGTGCTGGTGACATAAAGCCAATTTTTAAGTTTCATAACACCGCCTTTGCTTCCATCTTACTGTAGTAGGAAAGGGAATCAGTCTGTTAATTGTCTTGGAAATATAAAGCCATTTTATGTGGTTCCAAAATCCACTGTTGCATCCATCTTACTGTAAAAGGAGAGCTAATCAGTCTGTTAATTGTGCCAGTGACATAAATCTATTTTTTGGGGTTTAATAACATTACCTTTGCATCCTGTAATCAGTCTGTTAATTGTCTTGGAAATATAAAGCCATTTTATGTGATTCTAAAATCCACTGTTGCATCCATCTTACTGTAATAAAAGAGTTAATCAGTCTGTTAATTGTGTCGGTGACATAAAACCATCTTTTGAGGTAAAAAAGTCCACCATTGCATCCATCTTACTGTAATAGGAGAATGCATCAGTCTGTTAATTGTGTCGGTGACATAAATCCATTTTTTTGGGGTTTCAAACTCAGCATTTTCATCAATCTTAATGTAATTGGAGAGTTAATCAGAATGTAATTTGTGTCGGTGACATAAAGCCATTTTTGGGGTTCTTAACACTGCATTTGCATCCGTCTTACTGTAATAGGAGAGTTAACCAGTCTGCTAATTGTATTGGTGACAAAAAGCAATTTTTTCCCGCCTCCACAACAGCACACCCGGAGGGTAACCTGCCTCCCCAGGGACAGGAAACAACTCAGAGACCAACGCCTTTAAAAGCCTCCTCCCTTTTACCTTCTCCAGTTGTTTCCTGTCCCTTGGGAAGCAGGTGGACCAACGCACTGAGGCCTTTAAATTTGTTCTCCCCAGCGGGTTCCGAGAGGGCCTTTGCAGGAGGAGAGGATCACGGGGCTGCTTCTTTGGGCTCTCCCTCACTCTGGATGTAAGACCGGCAGTGCCGGCATCCCGGGCACTACATATGCCTCCTATGGTATCGGAGGCATGGGGCTCTGGATAGGGGGCGTTCCCTTGGACCGGGAATGCTCTGTTCATCATGCGGGAGGCAGGCCTCTTCTGATGATGTCAGATGCTCCACCGGAGCGCCCATACAGTTTAACGGAGCTCGGCGTTCCTCATGGCAGAAAACTACTGTTGTATCACGATGTCTGTACAGTTAGAGAGCAATCCCTCCAGACCGGTAAGCCTTCTCTCCCTTAGGGAGGCTGTGTCTTTTATGCACTTGGTTGTATATTTTCTTCTTGGTAACATAGTTTATAAGACCGAAAAAAAGACATCTGTCCATCCAGTTCGGCCTATTATCCTACAAGTTGATCCAGAGGAAGGCAAAAACCCCTGTGAGGTAGAAGCCAATTTTCCCCACTTCAGGGGAAAAAATTCCTTCCCGACTCCATTCAGACAATCAGAATAACTCCCTGGATCAACGACCCCTCTCTAGTAACTATAACCTGTAATATTGTTACCCTCCAGAAATACATCCAGGTCCCTCTTGAACTCTTTTAGTGAACTTACTATCACCACCTCCTCAGGCAGAGTGTTCCATAGTCTTACTGCTCTTACAGTAAAGAATCCTCTTCTATGTTTGTCTACAAACCTTCTTTCCTCCAGACGCAGAGGATGTCCCCTCGTCACAGTCACAGTCCTGGGGATAAATAGATGATGGGAGAGATCTCTGTACAGACCCCTGATATATTTATACATTTAATATGTATTTGATCTCCCCTCAGTCGTCTTTTTTCTAAAGTGAATAACCCTAATTTTGATAATCTTTCTGGGTACTGTAGTCCACCCATTCCAGTTATTACTTTAGTTGCCCTCCTCTGAACCCTCTCCAGCTCTGCTATGTCTATCTTGTTCACAGGAGCCCAGAACTGTACAGTACACGGCACTCCATGTGTGGTCTGACTAGTGATTTGTAAAGTGGCAGGACTATGTTCTCATCACGGGCATCTATGCCCCTTTTAATGCAACCCATTATCTTATTGGCCTTGGCAGCAGCTGTCTGACACTAGTTTCTGCAGCTTAGTTTGCTGTTCACTAAAATTCCTAGGTCCTTTTCCATGTCAGTGTTACCCAGTGTTTGACCATTAAGTATGTACTGATGACTTGCATTATTCCTTCCTATGTGCATAACCTTACATTTGTCAGTGTTAAACCTCATCTGTCACTTCTCTGCCCAAGCCTCCAATCTATCCAGATCCATCTGTAGCAGTCATCTGCAAAAATTTATATTTTACTGTGTAAGCCTTCTACAAGATCATTAATAAATATATTGAAGAGAATAGGGCCCAATACTGACCCCTGTGGTACCCCACTAGTGACAGTGACCAAGGCCAAGCATTCTGATTTTATATACTACAGTAACTTTTTATGCGGTACAGTGTCAAATGCTTTGGAGAGGTCCAGATATACGACATCCATTGATTCGCCGCGGTCAAGTCTAGAACTTACCTCCTCATAGAAACTGATTAAATTGGTTTGACATGACCAATCCCTCATGAAGCTATGCTGATATGGAGTTATTTGCTTATTTTCATTGAGGTACTCCAAGATAGCATCTCTTAGAAAACCTTCAAACAGTTTACCCACAATAGATGTTAAACTTACCGGCATATAGTTTCCGGGCTCTGTTTTTGGACCCTTTTTGAATATTGGCACCACATTGGATATGCACCAATCCTGTGGAACACTCCCTGTCAGTATAGAGTCCTTAAATATCAGAAATAAGAGTCTGGCTATAACATTAATTAATTCTCTTAGGATACGGGGGTGTATGCCATCCGGTCCTGGCGATTTGTCTATTTTAATCCTTTTAGGACGCTGCTGTAATTCTTCCTGGGTCAGACAGGGCACTTTTAATGGGGAATTTACTTTTATATTCTGCATTTCATCTGTTTATTTTCCTCAGTGAATACAGTGGAGAAAAAAAATATTTAGTAGCTTTGCTTTCTCTTCATCGCTCTCTGCAACTCCCCCCTCATTACTCTGTAAGGGGCCGACACCTTCATGTTTATACTTTTTACCATTTATATAATTGAAGAACATTTTAGGGTTAGTTTTACTCTCTTTGGCGATTAATCTCTCGGTCTCTAGTTTGGCTGTTTTTATTTGTCTTTTACATATTCTATTTTTTTCCTTATAGTTTTTCAATGCTTCCTCGCTCCCCTCCTGTTTTAGTGATTTAAATGCTTTCTTTTTGTCATTTATTGCTTTCTTTACAGTTCTATTTATCCACATTGGTTTTTTCTTGTTTCTTAACCTTTTATTCCCATAAGGTATGTACCTCTCACAATTAGATACTAGGATGGAAAAATATTCCATTTTGTGGCTGTATTTTTATTTTTGAGGACTTTGTCCCAGTTCGTTAGGCCTATGGCCTCTCTTAGTTGGCTAAATTTTGCTTTTTCGAAACACTCTTTAGAATGAGAATTGGAAGGTTATTTAGACAGGACTTTACATAAAGGCAGACCCCTCCACCTCTCCGGTTTTGGCGATCCTTTCTAAACAGACTGTAACCCTGTACGTTAACTGCCCAGTCATAGCTATTATCCAGCCATGTCTCAGTTATTCCCACTATGTCATAGTCCTCCTCACACATCACTAATTCTAGTCCACCAGTTTTATTAGTCAGGTATCTGGCATTAGTGTACATACAATTAAGAGGTTGATGTATATTTTAACATCCTTCTGAACTGTTATAATTCCTCCCTCCATTCCTCCCCCAGTTCCATTACCTTGCCCCAGGTCTCTATGTGCACTATCTTCCCCTCCTATAATGTAGTTTCCCTCCCCAGTCCCAGGTTTAAACACTCCTCCAGCCTTCTAGCCATCTTTTCCCCCAAAACAGCTGCCCCTTCCCCATTAAGGTGCAGCCCATCCCTACGATATAGCCTGTAGCCGACAGAGAAATCGGCCCAGTTCTCCAGGAACCCAAACCCCTCCTTCCTACACCAGTTCTTGAGCCACTTGTTTACCTCCCTAATCTCCCGCTGCCTTTCTTGTGTGGCTTGTGGTACAGGCAGTATTTTGGAAAACACTACCTGTGTGAGGTCCTTGCCCTAAGTTTATGACCTAAATCCCTAAAATAATTTTTAAGGCCGCTCCACCTACCTCTAACTTTGTCATTGGTTCCGATATGGACCATGACTGCTGGATCTTCTCCAGCCCCTCCCAGTAATCTGTCAACCTGATCCGCAATGTGTCGAACTCGAGCGCCAGGAAGACAACACACCATTCGACGATCCCGGTCTTTGTGACAGATTGCCCTCTCTATACCCCTAATAATTGAGTGATGGCTTTTATCTTCCCCATAATTTTCTTTATGTTGGATAGTAATTTCCCGCTTTGAATTCTCAGGGGAAGGAAACTGTTAAATTTCCGGGGGAGCTATCACAAAAGAAGAGGTGTCCCTAATGTAAAAGGGGCCTTTCTGCTGCTTATAAGAAGTCCCTGTGTACGAAATGCCTGGATAAAGTAATGTCCGAGGAATCCCCTTCCCTGGTGGAGAATTTAAGATCCTTAAGTAAGAAGTAGGGGCGGCCATTGATGCTAAACTGGCTTCAGTCTCATCTAAGCCTTCTACCTCTAAGACCCAGTCTGTTCCTCCTGAGGACAGGGATTCTGACTAAGAAGAGGGGTTAATATCGTCCGATTCAGACTCCAGTCTCTCTGAGGACACGTCAGGTCGGCCTCTTTGTTCTGTTGAAGAAACTGAGTCTCTTTTAAAAAAAATATTAGGGCAACCATTAACATGGAAGATCAAAAGAAACCCTTTCAATACAAGACCAGATGTTTTTGAGGTTAGTGGATAAAAGAAAAAGGGTCTTTCCTGTACATGAGAACATAATCATGAGAAAACTCATCACCATTAACATGGAATATCAAAAGAAATCCATTCAATACAAGACCAGATGTTTTTGGGGCTAGTGGATAAAAGAAAAAGGGTCTTTCCTGTAGATGAGAACATAATCATGAGAAAACTCATCCTTAATGAGTGGAAGGATCCAGAGAAAAGACAGTCTGTTTCCAGGGTATTCAAGAGAAAGTATCCATTTATGGAGAAAGATTCCTCCATTTGGGATACGGTTCCAAAAGTAGATGCCCCAGTGGCTAAAATTTTAAAAAAATCTGTTTTGCCCTTTGAGGACTTAGGCCTCTTAACCCTTTCACGACCGGAGGTTTTTTCGGTTCTGCATTTTCGTTTTGCGCTCCCTGCCTTCAAACAGCCATAACTGTTTTATTTTTCTGTTCACATAGCTGTATGAGGGCTTGTTTTTTGCGGGACAAGTTGTACTTTCCAACTCCACCATTTAATATTACATATGGTGTAGTGGGAAGCGGGAAAAAAATTCCAAATGGGGTGAAATTGCAAGAAAACCGCTATTCCGCTACAGTTCTACGGGTTTCTTATTTACAGCGTTCGATGTGCATTAAAACTGACCGGTTACTTTCATTCTACTGGTCAGTACGAATCCGGCAATACCTAATATGTATAGTTTTTCCTGCGTTTAGATGGTGATAAAATAATTAGAAAGTTGCCCTTTTTTTTTTTTTTTTTTTTCCTTGTCATATCTTGACCCCTATAACTTTTTGGTATTTATGTGTACAGAGCTGTATGGGGGCTCATTTTTTGCGGGGCGGTCTGAAGTTTTTATTGATACCATTCTGGGGTGTGTATGACTTTTTGATCACTTTTTATTTAATTTTTTTAGAAAAAAAAAGGGACAAAAAACTGCGAATCGCCATTTGGACGCTTTTTTCCGCCACACAATTCGCCGTATTGAAATTTTTTTTTTATATTTTAAAAGTACGGGCGTTTTCGGTCACGGTGATACCCATGATGTCTATATTTATTGTTATTTAGGTATTTATTTTTTACTTATACGGAAAGGGGGGTGATTTGAACTTTTATATCTTTTTTATTTTTTATATATTTTTTAACATTTTTTTTAATTTTTCTGTGATTATTTTAAAGCTCAAATATCATCTGATCTATTGTGTTTTGTTTTTTTTCTTTATGAGCAATCATGGATTTACTAGATGCAGTTAAAACCATGAATTGCTCATTTCTTATCCTGGCCTGCCATCTAGTGGCCAGAATAAGAATTGCAGTTTGAAAACTGTAATCCTCACCAGCGAGGATTGGCCAATCGGGGCGTCTGTACACCACCCGGAAGCATGGGCTTCCGGGTTCAGACGCATCCTGATGCCGTGATCACGTGTGATCACGGCATCAGAAGGCCCTGGAAGTCTCCGCAGACGGAGGTAAGATGCGGCAAGTCTCTGCTGTTAGAAACAGCAGAGACTTGCCGGCCATGACGCCCGTCGCACCCGCGAGCGGGCGTCATGTCCCCGCACCGCCCGCGCGCCGTACATGTACGGCGGCGGTCGGGAAGGGGTTAAAGGATCCGATGGACACAAAAGGGGAATCCCTACTTTAAAAAACTACTGCGATTCTATGCCCAAGTATTGCCTCCACTTATACAGCTCGTACTCTGTCTATTTGGCTGTCTCAACTACAAGAGCACCTTGAATCGGGAACCCCTAGAGAAGACATATTGACCTTCCTACCAATTCTAAAACAGGCATCTAATTTTTTGGCTAAAGCTTCTGCGGATGTAGTAAAATTAGTTTCCAGATCAGCAGCTCTTTCTAATGCATCCAAAAGAGCCATTTGGCTCAAGACATGGTCTGGGGATGTTGCCTCAAAAAACAGACTCTGTTCTATTCCGTGTGAAGGGGATAGATTGTTTGGCAGAGCCTTGGATGACATTCTAGAGACGGTGGCAGATAGAAAAAAAGGCTTCCCTACAGAATCCAAATACTTCCACCAGAGACGATCCTTTCAGAGCCAAAAACATACTAGATTTGACCAAAAGAAAAAAGATTCAAAATCCTTCTGGCAATCGTCTAAGGGAAAAAACAGAGGATTCCTTTTCAACCCCCTGTGGGGGGAAGGTTAAAATATTTTACCACTGCATGGGAAAGTTTAGGGGCTTCCCCATGGGTTCTTTCTGTAATAAAATCTGGGTTACAGCTGGAATTAGTAAATCTTTCACAAGACCGGTTCATAATAAACAAAAAATTAAAAATAGAGGAACAGGAGTTAATGGATCTCCAGATCTCCCTTCTAATCGAAAAAAGAGCTATTGTTCCGGTACCTCCACACGAACAGACAAAGGGATTCTATTCTCCAATATTCCTAGTGAAAAAACCCCATGGGACATTCAGAGCCATCATCAATCTAAAACACCTTAACAAGTTCTTAGCCTACAAAAGGTTCAAGATGGAGACGGTAAAATCTACATCTATCAATTGTTTCATGGCTACAATAGACTCAACAGACGCATATTACCATATCCCAATCCACAGTCGGTATCAAAAGTTCTTAAGGATTGCGGTATGGTTAGTGTTGACGCTCGGGTCCGCTCGGTGTTCGAACGAACACCGCATGTGCTTGAGTGCGATGCTCGAGTATGCTAATGCGTACAAATTTGTATGCTAATGCTACGCATTGTACGCTAATGCGTACGAATTTGTATGCTAATGTTACACATTGTACGCTAATGCGTACAAATTTGTATGCTAATGCTACGCATTGTACGCTAATGCGTATGAATTTGTATGCTAAATTAGTATACGAGCACCCGAGCACACAAGCACTTTGGTGCTCGATCAACACTAGGTATGGTATCAGAATTCTCTCCACTTTCAATTCCAGGTTCTCCCCTTCGGTCTCAGTTCAGCCACAAGGGTTTTCACGAAGATGATGGCGGAGGTCTCGGGGGCATTTAACCAAAAGAATATTGTAATAGTCCCATATCTGGATGACTTATTAATAACAGCCTCATCAAGAGAGATCCTGGAGATTCACCTTCAAAAGGTAATAGATATCCTGACAAATCTGGGATGGATCTTAAACATCCAGAAGTCAAACCTGATCCCTTCACAGGAAAAGGTGTTTTAGGAATCTTGTTGAATTCCAAACTAATGACATCTTTTCTTCCAAAAGAAAAATAAGACAGCCCTCATAGAAAATGTAAAGAGGTTCCGTCATTCAAATTCACTCTCTTTCAGATACATCATTACTATTCTAGGCTCCATGACAGCAACAATTCCGGCAGTGAAGTGGGCCCAGGTTCACACAAGGGCTCTCCAAGCTTTTCTGTTGAGATCCTGGGACAGAAATCAAATATCCCTGAACAGAAAGGCGAAGATCCCAGCAAGGGTGAAGCACTCTCTAAAGTGGTGGTGCGATCAAAAAAACCATGGCGCCATCCAGAACGGGTAATTATCACGACAGATGCCAGCAGATGGGGTTGGGGTGCTCACCTCGAAGACGCAGTGATCCAAGGAAAATGGGATCCAGTGCTGTCAGAAGCATCTTCAAATGTGAGTGAACTATCAGCTATATGGAAAGCCCTCAAAACCTTTTCTTCAAAACATGTAAAAGTCCTGTTGGACAACAGCTCGGCCGTGACCTATATCAACAGACAAGGGGGGACAAGGAGTCAGTCTCCGGCTGCAGTATCTCAGAAGATCTTCTGGTGGGCCGAACGACATCTAAGTTCTCTATCAGCCATTCACGTAAAGGGGAAAGAGAATATCTTAGCATATTTTCTGAGCAGACAAAGACTGAAGGAGGGAGAATGGAGTCTGAACCAGGCAATTTTCAACATCATCTGTACAAAGTGGGGAACCCCATCGGTGGACTTTTTTGCTTCCAGGAAAAACAGAAAAGTACCAAAGTTCTTCTCCCTCTCCCTCCAAGATCACCCGGATCAATTAGACGCCCTATCAAGACCTTGGCCTCAAGGTCTGTTGTATGCTTTTCCCCTAATGTCTTTAATCCCCAGGGTCCTCATGAAGACCTTAGAGGAAAAGGTGAATATAATACTTATTGCACCATTTTGGCCAAAGAGGATGTGGTTTTCTGTCCTGAAGGGACTAGCAGGAGAGGATTATTGGACTCTTCCTTCCAATTCGGATCTTCTGTCCCTGGGTCCAGTATTTCATCCGTCAGTTCCTCACCTTCAACTAATGGTTTGGAGACTGAAAGGGCCATCCTGCAGCAAAAAGGGTTATCGGACTCAGAGATCTCTACCCTTCTGAACAGTCGGAAACCGGTAATTTCCAAAATCTATCAAAGATATTGGAAGGCCTTTCTCCTGGCAGTTAAGGATGCCTAGGATCCTTCCATGGCCCCTGACATCAATTTGATTCTTAGTTTCCTCCAATCAGGATTAGACAAAGGTCTCAGAGTGAGCACCTTAAAAATCCCGGTGGCAGCTATTAGTGCTTTTACAGGTACCAAATTAGCGAAGTTAGAATTAGTTAGGAGGTTCCTAAAAGGCGCAAGTAGGTTACGCCCCTCTGTTAGATTTTGCATAGCCCCCTGGGACCTTAATCTGGTCCTTTCTGTACTGATGGAATCCCCTTTTGAACCCATCTCAGAAATCCCTATTAAAATGCTAACCTTAAAAACTACCTTTTTATTAGACATTACTACGGCTAGAAGAGTAGGAGAGATTCAAGCTTTTTCTATCTTACCCCCGTATCTGATCATCTTAGATGATAGAATTATTTTGAAGCATTCCCCCAATTTTCTTCCAAAAGTCGTGTCTAAATTCCATTGTCAACAGGAAAGTTCTTTGCCTTCTTTTTGCCCACAGGCAGTTACTGAGAAAGAAAAGCTCTTCCATAACCTCGACGTCCGAAGATGTGTTCTTCAGTATCTAGAATCCACGAAAACTTTTAGGAAGTCAGATCAGTTGCCGGTTCAATTCTTGGGGACAAACAAGGGGAAGTCGGCTAGCAAGATTTTTATTGTCCGCTGGATCCAGTCGTGCATCTCCTTCTGCTATAACTTCAAAGAGATTTCTCCTCCGGTGGGACTGAGAGCTCACTCCACCCAGGCAGTTGCTGCCTCCTGGGCCGAGGGGTGTTCAGCCTCACTTGAGGAGATTTGCCGAGCAGCCACCTGGTCGACTCCTTCGACTTTTTTCAAACATTACAGACTTGATGTATTTGCTAATAGAGAAAGCACCTACCTTTGGTAGGAAGGTGATTTTTGCTGTGGTCCCTCTCTAAATATTTGGTTTCTCTGTTAATCCTCCGTGTGTGCCGTTGTGGAGGCGTGGTAAAAGATGATAATTAATTACCAGTAATTGGATTTTCCTTTAGCCTCCACAGCGGCACAGTTTATTCCCACCCGATATTTTGCTCGTTATTGTAGCTTCTTTTCTGTTGGAGCAGTATGCTTTCTTTTGATTTATGTTGTTATATCGATAATTTCCATTATTAAATGTCTTGTTGGCATCCAAAATTTTCGAGTCCTAGGTTATTAACTGGAGAAGGTAAGGGGGAGGAGGTTTTTAAAGGCATTGGTCTCTGAGTTGTTTCCTGTCCCTGGGGAGGCGGGTTACCCTCCGGGTGTGCCGTTGTGGAGGCTAAAGGAAAATCCAATTACCGTTTAGTAATTATCATCTTTTGGGGTTCATAACAATGCCTTTGTATCTGACTTAAAGTAATAGGAGAGTTAATAAGTCTGTTAATTGTGTCGGTTATGTGGAGCCATTTTTGGGAGTTCCAAGTCCACATTTGCATCCATCTTATTGTAATAGGAGACTTAATTAGTCTGTTAATTTTGTCGGTGACATAAATCCATTTTTCGGGGTTCATATTACCGCCTCTTATTGTAATAGGAGAGTGAATCAGTCAGTTAATTGTGTCTGTGACATAACGTTATATTTTGGAGTTTTAAACTCAGCATTTGCATCTGTCTTATTGTAATAGGAGAGTTAATCAGACTGTAATTTTTTTGGTGACATAAAGCCATTTTTTGGGGTTTTTAACACCGCCTTTGAATCCGTCTTACAGAAGTAGGATAGTTAGTTAGTCTTTTAATTGTATCAGTGACATAAAGCCATTTTTTGGGGTTCATAACAACGCCTTTCCATCCATCTTTCTGTAATAACAGAGTTAATCAGTCTGTTAATTGTGTCAGTGACGTGAAGCCATCTTTTGGGATCCGTCTTACTGTAATATGAGAGTTAATCAGTTTGTTAATTGTGTCGGTGACATAAGATCATATTGTGGAGAAAGCCTTTTTTTGGGTTTCATAACACCACATTTGCATGCGTCTTACTGTAATAGGAGAGTTAATCTGTATCAGGGAGCTGGTGGAGCAATCCCTCCCTGCAACGCTGGCGGTATCCCACCAGTGAGGAGGAGCGAGGACCCGGCAACGGACGCAGCTGGTGTCCTCATCTCCATGACAAGGGGGTGGGAAAGACCCGGTGGTGCACGCCTCCTCAGCTTGGCCGTCCCCCATGCACTAGACAACGAGCAGGTGCAGCTAAAGATGTGAGCGCCGATGTAGATGTGTGGTGGTTTCCGAAGTGGGACACGTGACACTGGCCACATCATGTGACCCATCAGTCTGGCGTATTTAAACAGGCAACCTGCTGGCCACAGGTTGCTTGTGATTGGTGTTACTTGCCTCACTAGCGTTTTCTTGTATGTGCTACTATGTTTTATTGACCTCAGCTTGTACTTGACTTCGACCTTGTGATACCCCTTTGTACTGAGGCGATCTCTTGGCTCTTAACCTCGGCTTCCACTAGTTCCTGTTTTTGCTTACGTTTGGATTGTTGTCTTCTCGGTATCATATCCTGCCTGGTAAACGATTACGCATGTGTGTTGTCTGTCTTAGTCCGTTGTTTTCTCCCTTTGTTTCCCCTCCCTGTAAGGCCCTGCACTTACATAAGCTAGGGACCGTCGTCCAGTTGGGCACTGTCAGAACGAACCGAGCAAGTAGGTAGGGATAGTAGTGTGGCTGGAGCTCAGGACTGCACTATTCCCTACCCATTTCATGACAGAATCACAGGCCCTACCTAAAAACAATGAATGCTATGCGAGTCCTTACGGATCGAATGCATAATCTCACCCAGATGGTGCAGGAGCTGGCAAAAAGGCAGCAGCAGGAGTTGCTTCAGACCCCACCTGTAGCGGCCTCCTCCCTTCAGAATCTTAAGCCTCATGTTAAGTTGCCCGATCGTTTTTCGGGGGATCGTAAGCATTTTTTGACATTCAAGGAGAACTGCAAGCTTTATTTTCATTTATGCTCACACTCTTTGGGTTCTGAACAACAGAGTAGGTATTATTATCTCTCTGTTGTAGGGGGACCCGCAAGAATGGGCTCACTCTTGCCTCACGGACTTCCCTTGTCTGACTACTGTTGAGGCATTTTTTCAGGCACCAGGCATACTTTAAGATGAACCCGATAAGTCGGCTGTGGCAGAGTGTCAATTAAAGTCTGTTAGGTTCACAGCCGCAGGACCTGTGCGCTACCTACAAGAATCACCAGATGGCACCCACCTTTTCAGAGTGAAACCACAGCCAGAGGCTCTGATCCCTGGATTGCCACCACCACCACAGTCCTTTCACCTGAGTCAGCTGACTACCTCATCCTTCACTTTCCAGCCCACGGTAATCCTGTGCCAGCTACCGTGGAAAATTGCATCAGCAGCAGCCCGAGGAGCTGATAGTTCTTCCTTGAGTGCAGCCTTGCCTGAACTGCTGCAGCCAGAAATCCTTACCCCTGCTATCCCAGAAAGTTGAAGGCTCAAGTGGCAGCAGCGGTCTCCAGTGTGACCACCACCCAGTCAAGTCCAAATTCTAGCAGCAGAGGGCAGTGGAGCTCAACAACGGCAGCCAGAGTAGCCTACAGGAGGAAGGAGCGTCCTCTTATGTCCTTCAGCAGCAGTAGCAGTGAGGAGGACTTCAGGTCCCTCATCTGAGGAACCCTTCTACAATTGGCTGTCTCTGTCTGGCTAGATAAAAGGACACCTCTGGACCTATGGGAGCCATAACATGGACTGCACCTGACAGATGAAAGCTAGTTGGCACTTGTTTTTATCTTGTTTTTATTGCCCCCTGTTTGACTCTTACCCTGATGGATATGGCTTGTCAGGACTTCCCCCCATTCTGCAGAAAATTCCCAGTTGCGCCTAAGTATGCCTATTTTTCTTCCCCCCCCCCTTCTCAGGTTATCTGGGAGCCCTCTTTTCAAAAAGTGTTCTCTATTTGCTGCTATTTTATATTATCCATGTGGATTACACGTTACCTGTTTGGATTACAAAATTACCTCACGTGGATTACAATAGAATTTTGGACTTTGTGTTTTGGTGTTTTCTGCTTGGGACCACGTGGTATTCGGACGAATACCGCGTGTGCTCGAGCGCCATGCTCGAGTCACCTCCCATTGTTCAAAAGACACAAAAAGTCCATTGTTAAATCCTTCTGCATTTTTTATTTATTTTTTTGGTGGCAAAAAGAACCCAAGTGTGCCCTGTCAGTAACACTAGGTGCACAGCGTATTACAACCGTTCAAAAGTCTATGTAGCTGACATCCGTTGTTACATTTAATACCGATAATTTAGGCCGCAGTTCCTCAGTTGCGTCTGCAGTTTAATTTGCCCAAGGAGGGACTTAAACTATAGGGATAGGATTTGGGTAGGTAGAAAAATTGTTTCTGTTCCAAAAAGACCAAAGTCCATTGTGAAATACGTCTGCTTTTTTTTTTTTTTGGGTGGCAAAAAAAAAAAACAAGTGTGCTCTGTCAGTAACGCTAGGTGCACAGCGTATTACAACCATTCAAAAGTCTATGTAGCTGACATCCATTGTTACATTTAATAACGATAATTTAGGCCGCAGTTCCTCATTTGCGTCTGCTCTATAACGTTTGCGCATTCAGAATATTGGACATTTGTTTAAATTTTTCTGATCATACAGTTAATAAAAATCTGCAGTACTGTAGTTGCGACCAAGTTGCATATACACTATACAATATGCGCAAGGCGAGAACTAAGGGAGGGGGAAGTGGGCGTGCTGCTGATGGTGAACGCAGAGGCCATGGCTCTGGGCGTGGTGAAACTGTGCCTGCTGGCAGAGCCCAAGAAACAAAGTCATCCACAATTCCTAGCTTCATGTCCCAGTTTGCAGGGTGGCACAAGACAGAACTCTTGTCGCCACATAAGTGCAAGCAGGTACTCGGTTGGATTTCAGCTGATAATGCTTCCAGTCGGTTCAGCACCACCCCCTCTTCCACAAAGTCCATTCTCAGTAGCCAAGAGTCTGGGCAACCGCATCCTCACCCTGATCCTCCTTCCTCTCACCATGCAAAGTCTAGGCAAAGAACTAATCCCACATTGGGACATTCTGAGGAGCTTTTTTCATCACCGTTCCTTGGCTTGGGCCTCTCGCCAAGGCCGCTTGAAGTGGGACATGAGAAGATATTGTGCCCTGATTCCCAACCTATTGAGCAAACACAGTCTGAAGATGACGGTGTGGACCGGCAACTAGCGTCTCATGAGGTGCATGATGATGATGAGACACAGTTGCCAATAAGTCAAAGGCAATTAGTGTCTCAAGAGGTTGTGGATGAGGATGAGACGCATTTAAGTCAAGTTCTTGTTAGTTCATCATGTCAGGAGGAAGAGCAGAGTAAGGATGTGGAAGAGGAGGTGGTAGATGATGAAATAGCTGACCCAACCTGGGAAGGTGGCAAGCCGAGCGAGGACAGCAGTACAGAGGGGGAGGGATCCGCAGCAGCGCAACAGGCTGGAAGAGGCAGTGGGGTGGCAAAAGGGAGAAGGCAGGCCATGCCAACCAGGCCCGCAACTGATCCCCAGAGCAGTCCCTTGCGGCAAGCTCCCTTGCCAAGGGTTAGGTGTTCCGCAGTCTGGCGCTTTTTTGAGGAAAGTGCTGACGATAAACGTATTGTAATTTGTAACCTATGCCGTACCAAGATGAGCAGGGGCGTAAACACCAGCAACCTGACCACCACCAGCATAATCCACCACATGTCAGCAAAGCACCCTAAAAGGTGGGCCGAATGCCTGGGTCCACGATCTGTGTCTGCAGGTCACACCACTGCCCCCTCTTCCCCTCTATTACCTGCTTTCCAAGACGCAGGCCCAGATGCCTCATACCCTGCACCTGGACCTTCGCAGGAACCATCAGCCAGCACGTCCACTTTAATGTCCCAGCGCAGCGTTCAAATGTTTTTACCCCAGGTATTTGAACGCAAGCGCAAATACCCTGCCACCCACCCACAGGCCATAGCTCTAAAGGCGCAACTTTCTAAATTGCTGACCTTGGAAATGTTGCCGTTTAGGCTGGTGGACACCGAGGCTTTTCGCTGCCTGATGGCGGCGGCTGTCTCTCATTACGCAGTCCCCAGCCGCCACTATTTTTCCTGGTGTGCCTTCCCCGCCTTACACCAGCATGTGTCCAGAAACATAACCCATGCCCTGGTCATTTCTTCTTCGGTCTGCTCTTCAGCAGAATGTCACATCAAGAATGTCAAATCAAAACGGTCAGCTTGGCATCAGCGTGTCACCCTTAAAGTTTTTTAAGGTCTGCTCTTCAGCAGAATGTCACATCAAGAATTAATTTTTTTTGGATGGTCAGCTCGGCATTAGCGTGTCACACTTAATTTTTTTAACGGTCTGCTCTTCAGCAGAATGTCACATCAAGAATAATTTTTTTGGGACGGTCAGCTCGGCATTAGCGTGTCACACTTAAATTTTTTTAACGGTCTGCTCTTCAGCAGAATGTCATATCAAGAATAAATTTTTTTGGATGGTCAGCTTGGCATTAGAGTGTCACACTTAATTTTTTTAACGGTCTGCTCTTCAGTAGAATTTCACATCAAGAATAAATTATTTTGGACGGTCAGCTCGGCATTAGCGTGTCACACTTAAATTTTTTAAAACTGTCTGCTCTTCAGCAGAATGTCACATCAAGAATACATTTTTTTGGGACGGTCAGCTCGGCATTAGCGTGTCACACTTAAATTTTTTTTTACGGTCTGCTCTTCAGTAGAATGTCACATCAAGAGTTAATTTTTTTGGACGGTCAGCTCGGCATTAGCGTGTCACACTTAATTTCTTTTTAAGGTCTGCTCTTCAGCAGAATGTCACATCAAGAATTATTTTTTTTCGACTGTCAGCTCGGCATTAGCGTGTCACACTTAATTTTTTTTTAAGGTCTGCTCTTCAGCAGAATGTCACATCAAGAATTACTTTTTTTGGACAGTCAGCTCAGTATTAGTGTGTCACACTTAATTTTTTTAACGGTCTGCTCTTCAGCAGAATGTCATATCAAGAATTATTTTTTTGGGACGTTCAGCTCGGCATTAGCGTGTCACACTTAAATTTTTTTAACGGTCTGCTCTTCAGCAGAATGTCACATCAAGAATAAATTATTTTGGACGGTCAGCTCGGCATTAGCGTGTCACACTTACATTTTTTAAACAGTCTGCGCTTCAGCAGAATGTCACATCAAGAATAAATTTTTTTGGACGGTCAGCTTGGCATTAGCGTGTCACACTTAAATTTTTTTAACAGTCTGCATTTCAGCAGAATGTCACATCAAGAATTAATTTTTTGGGACGGTCAGCTCGGCATTAGCGTGTCACACATAATTTTTTTTTATGGTCTGCTCTTCAGCAGAATGTCACATCAAGAATTAATTTTTTTGGACGGTCAGCTTGGCATTAGCGTGTCACACTTAATTTTTTTTAAGGTCTGCTCTTCAGCAGAATGTCACATCAAGAATTAATTTTTTTGGACAGTCAGCTCGGCATTAGCGTGTCACACTTAATTTTTTTAACGGTCTGCTCTTCAGCAGAATGTCACATCAAGAATAATTTTTTTGGGACGGTCAGCTCGGCATTAGCGTGTCACACTTAAATTTTTTTAACGGTCTGCTCTTCAGCAAAATGTCACATCAAGAATTAATTTTTTTGGATGGTCAGCTTGGCATTACAGTGACACACTTAATTTTTTTAACGGTCTGCTCTTCAGCAGAATGTCACATCAAGAATACATTTTTTGGGACGTCAGCTAGGCATTAGTGTGTCACACTTAAATTTTTTAACAGTCTGCTGTTCAGCAGAATGTCACATCAAGAATTAATTTTTTTGGACGGTCAGCTCGGCATTAGCATGTCACACTTAATTTTTTTTAGCGCTCTGCTCTTCAGCAGAATGTCACATCAACAATAACATTTTTTGGACAGTCAGCATGGCATCAGCGTGTCACACTTAAATTTTTGGGACGGTCACCTTGGCATCAGCTTGTCACCCTTAAATTTTTTGGATGGTCAGCTCTTCAGCAGGATGTCACATCAAGAATTAATTTTTTTGGACGGTCAGCTCGGCATTAGCATGTCACACTTAAATTTTTTTTATGGTTTTCTCTTCAGCAGAATGTCACATCAAGAATTAATTTTTTTGGACGTCAGCTCGGCATTAGCGTGTCACACTTAAAAATGTTTTAACGGTCTGCTCTTCAGCAGAATGTCACATCAAGAATACATTTTTTGGGACGGTCAGCTTGGCATTAGCGTGTCACACTTAATTTTTTTTAACGGTCTGCTCTTCAGCAGAATGTCACATCAACAATAACATTTTTTGGACGGTCAGTCCGGCATCAGCGTGTCACACTTAATTTTTTGGACGGTCACCTTGGCATCAGCGTGTCACACTTAAATTTTTTGGATGGTCAGCTCGGCAGCAGAGTGTCACCCTTAAATTTTTTGGACGGTCAGCTCGGTAGCAGAGTGTCACCCTTAAATTTTTGGGACGGTCAGCTCGGCATCAGCGTGTCACCCCTATTGGTTTGGAGTGTCAGCAGCAGGTCATCAATGATAATTTTTCATGGGTGTCTCTGATGCCCTCCTTTATGTGTAATAAAGGGTGTATTGGAGTGCCTGTTCCTTGTACTTTTTGGCAGTAGGCTTTATGAGTGTCGGAGTCCCACAATTATACCACAATGTGAATGAGGTATGTGATATACCTGTTGTATGGGAGTGCCTCATCCGTGTAATTTTTGGCAGCACTTGCGCTTAACGTACAAGTAAATATATGTTTTCTAACAATATTTACTGTAAAATCGATGTTATCATGGGTTTTTGGGGGATATTTTTGTCATTCCGCAAAAGTGGCCTAATAGTCGGATATCATCTTTAATAACAGCGACTTCGGTGTCCAAGATGCATCCAGACATCCTCCCCATGCTGTTCCCTAACCATTTCTGTGGTGTTTCCACCATTTTCTGACGTTTCCCTATGGACCAGGCACCCTCCCCTCATACGAGCAGGGGGTGCCTGGTCTTTTCCCATTTACTTCCATTATACTCGGGTGCTCGGCCGAGCACTCGAGCACCACCTAGTGTTAGGCCAGAGCAGCCAAGCACCCGAACATCGGGGTGCTCGATCATCACTAATAACTATGTCTTTGCAGTATTTTAGCAATAATGTTTTTATAGGTTCAGCAACATTCAAGCACTTTAGCCCATTGTGTGTATTCTTTTTCAGGTACTGCAATGTGTCCTATTATGCACTTATTGTATGGTGTTTGATAAATTATGCACTTAGCCGGATAGCTAGCACCTTACTTTTCTAGCTCATATGGACTGCCTCTGAGGACTGTACGCCGCGGCCTAGCGTTGTGCGTGCGTGTGACGCAATCGCGAGTCAATAGTACGCTAAGGATTCATACGTACTTTGTACACTAATGCCTACTTATTCAGTTCAGTAGTGTACTTTTAACAACGCTTGGACTGTATGTTCGTAATTTGTGCAGAAATGTTTGCAAAACAACAAAATTTTTTTAACTCAACTTCGACCGAATAAATTTGTATTAAGAACGAATCTTGTTATAAATTCGCTCATCTCTAGTAATAACGTAAAAAATTGGGAAATTTACTGCAAATTGGAGGCTCACCTTGAAAAGTTATGCAAATGATAGGCACAACGCTACTGTAGGCTTGACGGGAATGATTTAATCCCCAGAATATGGTTGGCATGCAGCCACAGATGCAAAGCTCCTCAGATGAGTATGCCTGGATTCTCACATAGAAATATTATGCAATCAATCGAAATGACATCCCACGGAGCAAAGCAAGTCTTCTTTAACCGTTTATTGCAGAATCACACTCACTACACGTTTCAGGGAACAGTTCCTCTTCTTCAGTTGAAAAAAGAGCTGCTTAACTTAGTTACAATATGTACACATATACATACACATACAAAAAAGGGTGCAAAAAAAAAAAGGCTTCAAAGCAGGGGCGTAGCTATCGGGGAAGCAGGGGAAGCCACTGCTTCGGGGCCCGAGGGCAGAAGGGGCCCGGCAGCAGTGGCAGCATACAGCGGCCTGCCGATATCTTTCTTACAAGCTCCTGTGCTGCGGAGCTTCAGACACGCCCCCTCTTCACTCCAGCAGAGCAGGACTTGGCTTACCAGCTGTAGACACGCCCCCTCTACACAGGATGTGCTGCTGGGGGAGGAAAGAGATGGTAGGGCTGGAGAAGAAGTGTGTGGAGAGGCAGACAGTGGGTGAGTCAGTCTGCTGTGTGGGACAGAAGGGTTAATGGCAGGGAAGTCTTCAAGCTGCTGCTAGGTGCTGTAGTATACCAGCAGCTTCATGCTATTCAGTTGTTTTACTGCCTCATAAAGCAGTCTGCCTTCATGACTCCCCCCCCCCATATCCTGTCCTTCTCTTATCTCATCCTCATGGAGCCCCTTCTGTCTCCTGTCCTCCCTCATTTATCCAGAGCTCCTATTCCATGTTCCTTTCTCCTATTGCTGCCCTGCACAGACCTCCAGCCCCTACTTTTAGTATGAATCCCCCTCAGAGCCCCTTTCACCTACTTGCTGTGTCCACCCCTCCTGTCCATCCAGGGCCCCTGTCTCACACCTCTGCCTCTCATTATGGTGGTGTCCTTCTAATGGCTCAGGGTCATGTGACTGTGCCCCCCACCCCGTACTGTGCTCCCTTATACCCTGCATTGTGCCCTCTTACCATACCCTGTACTGTGCTTCTAGTCATTCTGTGTACTGTGCCCTGTTATACCCTTTTATTCGGTCACTGTATGGAGGTGTTATCTAGTGTATGGCGGTGTTAGCCAATCCATGTATGACAGTGCTATCCGGTGTCTGTATGGCGGTGTTATCCAGTCACTGTATGGAGATATCCAGTGACTGTATGGTGGTGTTATCCAGTCACTGTATGGAGATGTCCGGTGGCTGTATGGTGGTGTTATTCAGTCACTGTATGGAGATATCCGGTGACTGTATGGTGGTATTATGCAGTCACTGTATGGAGGTATCCGGTGACTGTATGGTGGTGTTATGCAATCACTTTATGGTGGTGTTTTCCAGTGACTGTATGGTGGTGTTATCCAATTACTGTATGGCGGTTTTATCCAATCACTGTATGGAAGTATCCAGTCACTGTATGATGGTGTTATCCAATAACTGTATCCCCTTTCCTGCCCACTCCACCTTTTTTAGACCTGGCATGAGTGGGGAAAAGTTGCATATTGCGGCGCAAAGGACCTGTGCGCCAAAATCTGTGTCAGAAATACGCTTAATATAGGTATATTTCTGTTTTAATAAATGACTCCCTAATTGTCTTATGATTCCAGGGTAGGGCTAATATCTTTATAGTATACTAGCAGAAAGACCCGGCTTCGCCTGGGTATATTTCATCTATTTCATTTAATGTTTCTGTGTGTCGTTGCAGAGAGAAAGTCAATGCAGCTGACAGAAGTTGATTTTTACCTTCATTTTTTCATTCCCCATTGGCTGCGGAGTGGGAGGGGGCATGACCTGACCGGGTCAGGGGCGTGGTTTACCAGGACCTTAGGGGGGGTGCTTTTAGGTCCTTCTTTTTTAGGGTGGCCTGAATTATAGGTCAATGCCATGGTAATTTGAGGAAACACAGTGGGTAGCAGTGGAAGAAAACATTGCTTCGCACGGGTATATTTAATCTATTTCATTTAATGTTTGTGTGTGTGTCATTGCAGAGAGAAAGTCTCCTTCCCACCCATTCCTGTAGCTGACAGAAGTTGATTTTTACCTTCATTTTTTCAATCCCCATTGGCTGCGGAGTGGGAGAGGGCGTGGCCTGACCGGGCGTGGTTTAGCGGGACCTTGGGGGGGGGGGGTTGCTTTTAAGTCCTTTTAGTGGAAGAAAACATCTTTTATTACTGCTGAACGGTAGTAGTCTAATATTAGTCTATTTCATCTAATGTTTCTGTGTGTTGTTGCAGAGAGAAAGTCTTCTTCCCACCCATTCCTGTAGCTGACAGAAGTTTATTTTTACCTTCATTTTTTCAATCCCAATTGGCTGCGGAGGGGTAAGGGGGCGTGGCCTGACAGAGTCGGGGTGTGGCTTAGTGAAACCTGGAGCAGGTGTTGTAAGTCCTTCTTTTGAGAGTGGTGTGAATCACAGGTCGGTGCCATGGTAATTTATGAGGACACGCAATGGGTAGCAGTGGAAGATTTACTACTGAACGGTCATAGTCTAAAATTAGTCTAAAACATAAGTTATATTTATGGTAACCGGAATACCCCTTTAACAGTATCATCCACAGCGCTCTGCCCCTTTAAAGCATTGAATAGAAATGACTGGATTGTTACCTAAGATCCTCAGCTGGCTGCTAATTACCTGGCAGTGTTGTTATGGAAACCTGTCCTCCCTGCGTGTGTCTGTGCAGAGAATGGCAGTTGGGGTTTAAAACCAATGCTGTCAGGCTAATATTGGCTAATGCAGGTCATATTTTGGGAATATCTCGGGAACGTTATGTCCTAGAGAGATGAGACCTGGTCTAAAACCTTCCTGGGCACCTGATGTACCTGTGTGCCGAATTTGGTGAAAATCAGTCCAGTAGTTTGGTCGCGCATAGAGAACAGACGGACGGACAGACAGACAGAAACTCATTTTTATAATATTAAGAGATAGATCCCGGTATATTACACTGTGTCCTGTATTTCCCAATAAATAAATGATCCTTGGGAAACACAGTCCTCACTCCTGACCACCAGGACCAGTCTGTGCTCTGTCAGAATATGGCAGCCTCTCTGCTCCGCTGTGTCCTGCTGCTTATTCTGGCACTAAGGCAGGGTTCACATCACATTTTTCCCATCTGTTTAATGTATACAAAAAATGTATACATTAAGAGATGCCTCAGACTGATCCATACGGTGGCGTCCGTTCACCATACAGTTATATATATATATATATATATATATATATATATATAAACACCATGTTTGATACATACTGTATACACACATGGAAAAAATTACAGGTTTATTTCAAAGGCTTCGTTCAAACCATTCGGATTAAGGGCCCATTCACACGCCTGTGTGAATGGGGCCACATCTATTCTGTAATTTTGTGGAATAGATGCGGCCCCATTCATTTCAATGGGCAGCATTTGATCTCGCCGAGCTGCGGCTCCGCGAAAAAATATAGAACATCTCCTATTCTTGTCCGCAATTGCAGACAAGAATAAGCATTTTGTATGGGGTGCCGGCCATGTGTGTTCCACTAATTGGGGAAAACAGACTGGTCAGCTTCCTGGTTTCGCAGATCTGCAACACCATGGCCGTCTGAATGGCCCCTAAGACAATTCAGCTTAAAAATCCAGTACATCTCACGTCTCCTGAGGGTCTGGATCATATTTCGATAGTCACTGATTTTAATTAGTGCTAGCATAAAGCTATGTCCTGCTCTCCCTATATGCATTGGAGGCCAATTGGCACCAGGAGAGGTGGAATACAGAGTGGGCTCAGCATTGTGTGGAACCTGCATTCCCTGAGCGTAACAGAGGTCAGTGTGGCACCAAGGAGGTATCATATTGTGTGGGCTCGGCATGCATGTGGAGCCTGCATTCCCTGAAATCAGTGGAGGCCATTTTGGCACCATAAGAGGTACAATATAATGTTGGCTTAGCATGCATGTGGAGCCTGCATCCTCTGTAGTTAATGGAGGCTGCCATGGCACTTAGTGACTATGGCGTTTAGTGTTAGGTTCCCGTCTTAAAGAGATCGCCTTGATGTAGGGCAGACGGGCACAGTTAATTTTTGTACAAAATTATTTGCCAAGAATCTCACATTTACAATGTAGCGCCAGTATTGTGTAGATAGTGAGTATGGCAGTATTACAGTATATGTACTCATTTTATTGTCTGTGTTTGCAGAGTGCTGTTGCATTTTTTATGTTTTACTTTTCTATTTACAGCCATGTGATGTGCACCTGCATACTTGGATGTGCTGACTGACCCCCAGTTTTCCATTTCGATAGACATTCGATACCTGTTCAATGGACATAACTTTAAAACCCGTAAAATCGCCATCAATGCTGTTCAGAGGCGTGAATCTAATATTGATTAGATTTGGGCGAGCATACTCAGCTGAACACTATATTCAGTCGAGCATGGCTATGCTCAGCACAACGGGGTGTTTGGCCAAACAGCGCGTGTGCTCGAGCGCCATGCTTCAGTTCCCTCCCCACGCGTTTCTTGGCTGCTACACAGCCAATCAGCGTGCGGGTAGGCACTGGCATTTACTGTAATGCCGTAGCAATGTTGGCTACTGGCGTTACAGTTATTGGCTGGCCGGGAACGCGTCATTGGATGCTATATAGCACCCGGTGACATGTGACCTGGCTCAGTCTGAGTCAGGGAGAGCTGCTGCAAGGAGGGACAGATAGTGTAGGGATAGAAATTGGCTAGGCAGGGCTAGTTTTTCTGTTTAAAAGACCTATTTTTTTCTGCAGCTAATCAAGGCGACATTACCTGCACTGCGTCTGCTGTATAACGTTTGTGTTTCCTAAATACCTCATATCCGGTGTATGTTTTTCTGCTGCTGATCAAGGCGACATCACCTGTGCTGCGTGTGCGGTATAACGTTTGTGTATCATAAATACCTGACATCCAGTGTATTTTTTTCTGCCGCTAATCAAGGCGACATTACCTGTGCAGCGTCTGCTGAATAACGTTCACGCAAGGAGGGACAGATAGTGTAGGGATAGAAATTGGCTAGGCAGGGCTAGTTGTTCTGTTTAAAAGACCCAAAAGTCCTTTTAAGGACTATTGTTATATCTGGCTGCAATATATATTTTTTGGGGGGGCAAAATTGCCTGATCTTAACACCACCTGTGCTGCGTGTGCGGTATAACGTTTGTGTATCCTAACTACCTGACATCTGGTGTATTTTTTTTTCTGCCGCTAATCAAGGCGACATTACCTGCGCAGCGTCTGCTGTATAACTTTTGTGTTTCCTAAATACCTGACATCCAGTGTATTTTTTCTGCCACTAATCAAGGCGACATTACCTACGCTGCGTCTGCTGTATAACATTTGGGTATCCCAAATACCTGACATCCAGTGTAATTTTTTCTGCCGCTAATCAAGGCGACATTACCTGCGCTGCGTCTGCTGTTTAACGTTTGTGTATCCTAAATATTTCTGACATTCGGTGTAAATTTTTCTGCCGCTGATCAAGGCGACATTACCTGTGCTGCATGTGCGGTATAACGTTTGTGTATCCTAAATATTTCTGGCATCCAGTGTATTTTTTTTCTGTTGCTAATCAAGGCGACGTTACCTGTACTGCGTCTGCTTAGTTTAACGTTTGTGTATCCTAAATATTTCTGACATTCAGTGAAAATTTTCCTGCTGTTAGTGACAGCGACATTACCTGCGCTGCGTCTGCTGTTTAACGTTTGCGCATTCTAAATATTTCTGACATTCGGTGTAATTTTTCTGCTCATACACTTAAATAAAATCTGCGCTGCTGTACTTGTGACAAACTTGCATATATACCATTTAATATGCGCAAGCCGAGCAGTAAGGGACAGGGAAGTTGACGTGCTCCTGATGGTGCACGCAGAGGCCATGGTTCTGGGCGCGGTGAAACTGTGCCTGCTGGCAGAGCACTAGAAACAAAGTCATCCAAAACTCCTAGCTTCATGTCCCAGTTTGCAGGGTGGCGCAAGACACCACTCTTGACGCTACACCAGTGCGACCAAGTAGTCGGTAGGATTGCAGCAGATAATGACTCGGATAACTCGGATATTCTGAGGAGCTTTTTTCATCGCCATTCCTTAATTTGGGCCTCTCGCCAAGCCCGCTTGAAGAGGGACATTAGGAGATGTTGTGCTCTGATTCCTAAACTCGTGAGCATCCACAGTCTGAAGAAGATGATGGTGGGGAACGGCAATTAGTGTCTGACGAGGTGCATGATGATGATGAGATACAGTTGCCAATAAGTCAAGGGCAATTGATGTGTCAAGAGAGTGAAGATGATGATGAGGATGAGACACAGTTAAGTCAGGTTCTTGTTAGGTCATCATGTCAGGAGGAGGACCAGAGTGAGGAAGTGGAAGAGGAAGTGGTGGACGATGAAATCGCTGACCCAACCTGGGAAGGTGGCAAGCCAAGCGAGGACAGCAGTACAGAGGGGGAGGGACCTGCAACACCACAACAGGCTGGAAGTGGGGTGTCAAAAGGGAGAAGGCAGGCCACACCAAACAGGCCCACAACTGTTCCCCGGAGCACCCCGTTGCAGCAATCTCCCTTGCGAAGGGGTAGGTGTTCCGCAGTCTGGCGCTTTTTTGAGGAAAGCGCTGACGATAAAAGAATTGTAATTTGAAACCTGTGCCATACCAAAATGAGCAGGGGCTTGAACACTAGCAACCTGACCACCACCAGCATGATCTGCCACATGGCAGCAAAACACCCTAATAGGTGGGCTTAAGGCCTGGGTCCACAATTGGTGTCTGCGGGTGACACCACTGCCTCCTCTTCCCCTGTGTTACGTGCTGTCCAAGATGCAGGCCCAGATGCCTCCCACCCTGCACCTGGACCTTCGCAAGCACCATCAGCGAGCACGTCCACTTCAGTGTCCCAGGCAGCATACAGATGTCCTTACCCCAGGCATTTGAACGCAAGTAGAAATACCCAGCCAACCACCCACAGGCCATAGCACTAAATGTGCAACTTTCCAAATTGCTGGCCCTGGAAATGTTGCCGTTTAGGCTGGTGGACACTGAGGCTTTTAGCAGCATGATGGCGGCGGCTGTCCCTCGTTATGCAGTCCCCAGCCACAACTATTTTTCCCGGTGTGCCGTCCCCTTCTTACACCAGCATGTGTCCCGAAACATAACCCGTGCCCTGACCAACGCAGTTACTGGGAAGGTCCACTTAACGACTGACACATGGACAAGTGCTTTTGGCCAGATATTCTACATTTCCCTGATGGCACACTAGGTGAACGTTGTGGAGGCTGGGAGCGAGTCGTGCCCTGAAATGGCACAGGTGCTACTGACGCCAAGGATTGCGGGCCCTACTTCCATCCGGATTTCCGCCACCACCTACAGTAGCGGCTGCAACCCCTCCCTCTCTTCCTCCACTTCCACCCCAGAATTCTCATCTTACAGCACCAGTCAGACTTCAGTCAGTAGCTGGAAGCAGTGTAGCACAGCAGTCGGGAAGCGGCAACAGGCTGTGCTGAAATGTATTTGCTTAGGTGACAAACAGCACACCGCCGCAGAGCTATGGCAGGGCTTAAGGGACCAGGCTGAGCTGTGGCTCTCGCCACTCAACTTATAGCCAGGAATGGTTATGTCTGATAACGGCCACAACTTGGTGGTGGCTTTGGAACTTGGCAACCTCACACACATACCATGCCTGGCCCATGTCTTCAACTTAGTGGTTCAGCGGTTTCTCAAAACCTACCGCATTTGCCTGAGCTACTGGTAAAGGTTCGCTGCCTGTGTGCCCATTTCCGAAAGTCACCTACAGCTTCAGCCAGTCTGGCAACGCTGCAGCAGCGCTTGCCCTTGCGAGCTCACCGACTGCTGTGCGACCTGAGCACGCGGTGGAACTCCACCTTCCACATGTTGGCCAGGCTTTGTGAGCAGCAGAGGGCAGTAGTGGAATACCAGCTGCAACACGGTCGTCGCCTTTCTAGTCAGCTTCCGCTCTTCACAAGCGACAATTGGGCATGGATGTCTGACCTCTGTGAGGTTTTACGCAACTTTGATGAATCTACACAGTTGATAAGCGGTGATAATGCTATTATCAGCATAACCATCCCACTTCTGTGTCTACTGAAACGCTCACTGCTCACAATAAAGGCAGACGCTTTGCATGTGGAAGAGGTGGAAATGGGGGAATACCCTACACAGGGTGATAGCCAGACCACCCTGGGTTCATTTTCTCAGTCCGAATCGGAGCAGGATCAGGAGACTGTTGCCCCCGCTACAGAGGGTAGTACCCATAGCAGGTTTACTCCATCTCTTCAGCGTGGATGGGCCAAAGAGGACAAGAAAATTGAGAGTCATCCTCCTGGTGAGGAGAGCGAAGCCTTGTCTATTGGGACACATGGCTGACTTCATGCTATGCTGCCTTTCCCGTTAACCTCGCATTATACGCATTTTAGCCAACACCGATTACTGGTTGTTCACCCTTCTTGACCCCGCTACAAAGAGAATTTCTCATCTCTTATTCCTCTGGTGGAGAGGACTAGCAAAATGGTGCAATACCAGAAGGCCCTTGTGGAAAAATTGCTCTAAAAATTTCCAGCTGACGACGCTGGCGGCAGAGTACGTAGTTCCTTCGGCACCCAAGGAGATGATAGACGAGGGGAACACACAGCAGTTCCAACAGAGGCAGGGCGACACTCTCCAAGGCCTGGGACAGTTTCATGACACCCTGCCAGCACCCTCACCATGATGAGCGCCCTAGTGTCACAAGGAGGGAAAAGTTTTGGAAGATGGTGAAGGAGTACTTAGCTGACCGTGTCAATGTCCTCAGTGTTCCCTCTGTGACTTTTAATTATTGGGTGTCTAAGCTGGACACGTGGCACGAACTGGCGCACCACGCCTTTGAGGTGCTGTTCTGCCCTGCCGCTAACGTTTTGTTAGAGAATGTATTTAGTGCCGCTGGGGGCATAAAAACTGATAAGCACATTGCGTCAATGGGGTGTGGCAGAAAATAAAGAATTTCCAGACTGAAAGGTCTGGTAATTTTATATATATATATACATATATATATATATATATATATATATATATATACTGTATATATACAGTACAGACCAAAAGTTTGGACACACCTTCTCATTCAAAGAGTTTTCTGTAATTTCATGACTATAAATTGTAGATTCACACTGAAGGCATCAAAACTATGAATTAACACATGTGGAATTACATGCTTAACAAAAAAGTGTGAAACAACTGAAAATATGTCTTATGTTCTAGGTTCTTTAAAGTAGCCACCTTTTGCTTTGATTACTGCTTTGCACACTCTTGGCATTCTCTTGATGAGCTTCAAGAGGTAGTCACCTGAAATGGTTTTCACTTCACAGGTGTGCCCTGTCAGGTTTAATAACTGGGATTTCTTGCCTTATAAATGGTTTTGGGACCATGAGTTGTGTTGGGCAGAAGTCAGGTGGATACACAGCTGATAGCCCTACTGAATAGACTGTTAGAATTTGTATTAGGCAGAAAAAA
>ONZH01000778.1:0-46731 GCA_900303285.1 Rhinella marina | reverse complement strand
TTAGACTGCGACCTAGACAAATGTCGCACAGAGATTTTTAGGATCAAGCTGTATACGTGACAGGTAGCAAATGACGTGGTTCTATTCTGTGACGTACAGAAAGTGTCACCTGGACAGAATATACGGATTGGTGTGAGTGTGCTGAACTGTGACACACAGAAAGGTTACACGCAGCTGTGTGAAATGGATTTGTATCACTGAACTAAAACAACAAATACAACTAATTTTTTTAATATATTTTTTTTAGTTTTGTTTTTTTTGGAACGTGACGTGCAGAAACTATCGTAAAACTGACTGACACCCTACTGATGGTGGCTGTTTAGACTGCGACCCAGACAAATGTTGCACAGAGATTTTTAGGATCAAGCTGTATACGTGACAGGTAGCAAATGACTTGGTTCTATTCTGTGACGTACAGAAAGTGTCACCTGGACAGAAAATAGTGAGTGTACTGAACTGTGACACACAGAATGGTTCCACACTGCTGTGTGCAATGGATTTGTATCACTGAGATATAACATTAAAAAAAGGGGGTTATATATGGCGATAGCTGCACTACTAGTGCCAGCCAGCCAAGCAAGGAGACCAAAAAAAAAATGTCTTCTAGCCCTTAGAAGGGTTGTTGGGTTCTTTGTGGGTGATTTCTGCCTAACAGAGAACTAAATGCAGGCCCTAACACTCTCCCTTAAAGGCAGCAGCTCTATCCCTAACGACATCCAGACAGCATCTGAGCCGAGCACCGCAGCAAGTCAGTAGTATATTCCAGGGTCAACTGATCAGGCCAGCCAACCCCTGCTATCGACATGTAAGGGCCCCACGTGATGCTGGGTGTACCGTAGAGTCTCCTGGCTTGTGATTGGCTATGTTTATAGGCGCCAAAAAAGCACGATGCGGAAGTTGTCATTTCCCCGAGCATGGCGAGATACTCGTCCGAGCAGCGAGCACTTACGAGTACCCTAATACTCGAACGAGCACAAAGCTCAGACGAGTATGCTCGCTCATCTCTAACTGCGACCCAGACAAGTGTCGCACAGAGATTTTTGGGATCAAGCTATATACGTGACAGGCAGCAAAAGACTTGGTTGTATTAAGTGACGTACAGAAAGTGTCACCTGAACAGAAAATACGGATAGGAGTGAGTGTAATGAACTGTGACACACAGAATGGTTCCATGCAGCTGTGTGAAATGGATTTGTATCACTCAGCTAAAAGAACTAAAAAAATATTAAGTTTAAATTTTTTTTGGGGAGTATTTTTTTGGGAACGTGACGTGCAGAAACTATCGTAGAGCTAACTGACACCCTACTGACGGTGGCTATTTAGACTGCGACCCAGACAAATGTTGCACAGAGATTTTTGGGATCAAGCTATATACGTGACAGGCAGCAAAAGACTTGGTTGTATTAAGTGACGTATAGAAAGTGTCACCTGGACAGAAAATACGGATTGTAGTGAGTGTAATGAACTGTGACACACAGAATGGTTCCACGCAGCTGTGTGAAATGGATTTGTATCATTGAGCTAAAAAAAATTAAAAAATATTTTTTTAAAATTTTTTTTGGGAGTTTTTTTTTTTGGGAACGTGACGTGCAGAAACTATCGTAGAGCTAACTGACACCCTACTGACAGTGGCTATTTAGACTGCGACCCAGACAAATGTCGCACAGAGATTTTTGGGATCAAGCTATATACGTGACAGGCAGCAAAAGACTTGGTTGTATTAAGTGACGTACAGAAAGTGTCACCTGAACAGAAAATACGGATAGGAGTGAGTGTAATGAACTGTGACACACAGAATGGTTCCACGCAGCTGTGTGAAATGGATTTGTATCACTCAGCTAAAAGAACTAAAAAAATATTAAGTTTAAATTTTTTTGGGGGAGTTTTTTTTTTGGGAACGTGACGTGCAGAAACTATCGTAGAGCTAACTGACACCCTACTGACAGTGGCTATTTAGACTGCGACCCAGACAAATGTTGCACAGAGATTTTTGGGATCAAGCTATATACGTGACAGGCAGCAAAAGACTTGGTTGTATTAAGTGACGTATAGAAAGTGTCACCTGGACAGAAAATACGGATTGTAGTGAGTGTAATGAACTGTGACACACAGAATGGTTCCACACAGCTGTGTGAAATGGATTTGTATCATTGAGCTAAAAAAAATTAAAAAATATTTTTTAAAAATTTTTTTGGGAGTTTTTTTTTTTGGGGAACGTGACGTGCAGAAACTATCGTAGAGCTAACTGACACCCTACTGACGGTGGCTATTTAGACTGCGACCCAGACAAATGTCGCACAGAGATTTTTGGGATCAAGCTATATACGTGACAGGCAGCAAAAGACTTGGTTGTATTAAGTGACGTACAGAAAGTGTCACCTGGACAGAAAATACGGATAGGAGTGAGTGTAATGAACTGTGACATACAGAATGGTTCCACGCAGCTGTGTGAAATGGATTTGTATCACTGAGCTAAAACAACTAAAAAATTATTTTTAAAATTTTTTTTTTTTTTTGAGTTTTGTTTTTTTGGGAAAGTGATGTGCAGAAACTATCGTAGAGCTAACTGACACCCTACTGACGGTGGCTATTTAGACTGCGACCCAGACAAACGTCGCACAGAGATTTTTGGGATCAAGCTATATTCTTGACAGGCAGCAAAAGACTTGGTTGTATTAAGTGACATACAGAAAGTGTCACCTGGACAGAAAATACGGATAGGAGTGAGTGTAATGAACTGTGGCACCCAGAATGGTTCCACGCAGCTGTGTGTAATGGATTTGTATCACTCAGCTAAAACAACTAAAAAAATATTTTTTTAAAATTTTTTTTTTTTGGAGTTTTGTTTTTTTGGGAACGTGACGTGCAGAAACTATCGTAGCGCTAACTGACACCCTACTGAAGGTGGCTATTTAGACTGCGACCCAGACAAATGTCGCACAGAGATTTTTGGGATCAAGCTATATACGTGACAGGCAACAAAAGACTTGGTTGTATTAAGTGACATACAGAAAGTGTCACCTGGACAGAAAATACAGATTGGAGTGAGTGGACAGCTGAACTGTGACACACAGAATGTTTCCACACTGCTGTGTGAAATGGATTTGTATCACTGAGCTAAAACAACTAAAAAAATATTTTTTTTACATTTTTTTTTTTTGAGTTTTGTTTTTTTGGGAACGTGACGTGCAGAAACTATCGTAGAGCTAACTGACACCCTACTGACGGTGGCTATTTAGACTGCGACCCAGACAAATGTCGCACAGAGATTTTTGGGATCAAGCTATATACGTCACAGGCAGCAAAAGACTTGGTTGTATTAAGTGACGTACAAAAAGTGTCACCTGGACAGAAAATACGGATTGGAGTGAGTGGACAGCTGAACTGTGACACACAGAATGGTTCCACACTGCTGTGTGAAATGGATTTGTATCACTGAGATATAACATTAAAAAAAAAGGGGGTTATATATGGCGATAGCTGCACTACTAGTGCCAGCCAGCCATGCCAGGAGACAAAAAAAATGTCTTGTAGCCCTTAGAAGGGCTGTTGGGTTTTTTTGTGGGTGATTCCTGCCTAACAGAGAACTAAATGCAAGCCCTAACACTCTCCCTGAAACGCAGCAGCTCTATCCCTAACGACATCCAGACAGCATCTGACCCGAGCACCGTGGCCTGTCACTAGTATATTCCAGGGTCACCTGATCAGGCCAGCCAACCCCTGCTATCGACATGTAAGGGCCCCACGTGATGCTGGGTGTACCGTAGAGTCTCTTGGCTTGTGATTGGCTGAATTTTTAGGCGCCAAAAATGCACGATGCTGAAGTTGCCATTTCCTCGAGCATGGCGAGATACTCGTCCGAGCAGCGAGCACTTACGAGTACCCTAATACTCGAACGAGCACCAAGCTCGGACGAGTATGCTCGCTCATCTCTATTCATCACTGTAGCCCATTGTGTGTATTCTTTTTCTGATACTGCAATGTGTCCTATTGTGCACTTATTGTACAGTGTTTTTAGTAAATTATTCACTTATTAATAGCTAGCAGTGAGCAACTTATTTTTCTAGCTCATATGGACTGCCTCTAAAGACTGTACGCCGTGGCCTAGCCTCGTGCTTATGACGCATTCGCGCGTCAAAAGTACGCTAAGGATTCGTACGCACTTTTGTACGCTAATGCTTACGCATTGCGTACTTTTAACAACACTGACTGTACGTTCATAATTTGGGCAGGAATGTTCACAAAACAACAATTTTTTTTTAACATAGATTTGACAAAATAAATTTGATTAAGTACGAATCTTGTCGGCGAATTTTGGATGATTCGCTCATCTCTAGTCATATACCTGCCCAATACCATCCTTACAGTGAAGTATAGTGATAGTAGCATCATGCTGTGGGGGTAATATTTTATGCTGCGCAGTGGTATTATGTTGTGCTGAGGCAGTATTTTGTGCTGCGCTGTGGTATTTGCTTCTGCTGAGGCATTATTTTGGATGCACTATGGTATTTGGTATTGTTAATGCGTATTCTGTTCTGCACTATAGTATTGCACTATAGTATTGCTAAACGCACCAACTTTTGTTGTCCCTACCTACATATGTTAGACCTTCCTACTTGTGTTACCTAGCCCTCGGTCAGTTTGGCCCACTTTTAGTTTTTTCCAGGATTTTTAAGTTCTCATTCTGCCCCTGCACACAACCAAGAAAACATAGAAGTGACTTAGGGACAATTTTGTGTATATCCTTGAGTGGCCTAGCCACAACCCAGACTTGAACCTAATTGAACATCTCTGGAAACACCTAAAAATGGCTGTTCATTGATGGACTTCATCCAACCTCAAAGAGCTTTAGAGGTCTTGCAGAGAAAAGTTGCAGAAAATCCCCAAATCCAGGTATACAAAGGTGCTTCAAACTAAGTACTGAGTGCAGGGTCTGAGTACTTATATCAATGAAATATTTTAGTTTTCCCTTTTCAATAAATTAACAAAGTTTTTAAACATTCTGTTTTGATTTATCATTATTGAGTATTGAGTACAGATTGATAACAACCTGATTTTTTTTTTTTTACTTTAGCGCAAGGCTGTAACAGCAATATTTGAAAAAAGTGAAAGGGTCTGAAGACTTTCCTAATGCCAGGGGCGTTGCTAGGGTCTCAAAATATACAGGGCCCAAGCCCCAATGAATATGGCCCAATTCTCTAAGTCGACCACCTGCCCCCGCTTCCGAAGCAGCACATATCTTTCACATCTAGTGCCTCCAGGTGACGTCTCCTCTGATGTAGATCTTCTCTGTCATCATCTTCTCCATTTCGGTCTGGACAACTTCTCTCAGCTGCCTTGTCTCTGCAGAGTGTGACACACAGACATCTTAGCTTCCTCACATTTCATCATCTCCCAACCTGGAGTCACCACAGTGTTATCCTGCTGCTCGCTGTGCTCCCCAATACACTCAAATACTATCCTGAGGAAATATAGTAATAGGGCTCCTCACAGTCCCACCAATAGTAATTCCCTTCTAGAATGCCCTCATTAGTAATACTGCCCCCAACAGTGCCCGCAACAGTGATAATGCTCCCCAACAGTGCCCCCATCAGTAGAAGAGCCCTCCAGTATTAATAATACCCTCACAGAGCCCCCAGTAGAAATAAAGCCCTCCTATTGTTCCCTCAGTGGTAATAAAGCTCTCTACAGACCCCTCAGTAGTAATAAGATCCCCCATACTGCTTTAATAGAAATAAGGTGGATCTATAAGTCCCTCCTATAGAGCCCCAGTAGTAATAAGAACATTTATTATGTCCCCTGGATTTATAATACCTCTACAGTGCCCCAGTATTTATATCTCCCCCTCCTGTTATAATGCTCTCCCTGAAGTGCACCCAGTATTTATGCTGCCCCCTACTGTTATAATGCCCCCTGTAGCTATATTCCTTCCTTTAGTGCCCTCAGCAATGATGATTCCTCAGCCCCTCCACCATACAGTCTCATGTAAATAAAATGATCTTCCCTCCCTCTGCCGTAGAGTCCCATGTAAATAACATCACTCCCCTCCCTTTTGCCCCTCTAACATACAGTCCCATGTCAATAACATCAATCCCTCCCACAGCCCCCTCCAACGTTCAGTCCCATGTAAATAACATCACTCTCTCCCTTAGCCACCTCCAAAATTCACTCCCATGAAATAAGATCATCCCCTCCCATAGCCGCCATCAACATACAGTCCCATGTAAATAACATCACTCCCTCCCACAGCCCCCTCCAACACAGTCCCATGAAAATAACATCACCCCCTCCCACAGCCCCCTCCAATGTTCAGTCCCATGTAAATAACATCACTCTCTCCCTCAGCCCCCTCCAAAATTCACTCCCATGAAATAACATCATCCCCTCCCAAAGCCACCATCAACATACAATCCCATGTAAATAACATCACTTTCTCCCACAGCCTCCTCCAACACGGTCCCATGTAAATAGCATCACCCACTGAACATTCAGTCACATGTAAATATCATCCCTCTCTTCAGCCCTAACATACAGTCCCAGTTAAATAACTATAACTCCCAGCATTACTCTGCCTTCACTTACCTCTCCTTATATCAGACATCAGCAGAGCTTCTTCCCCTAGAGTTTCTTGACTCTTCACTGTGGAGCCTCACCTGCACTGATCACATGATGACATGTGACTAGTGACATCATTGCAGGTCCTTCTCAGCTACTGCACCGATCACATGACCTTTGATGTCACCACAGGTCCTACACCTCGTGCAGTGCTGTAGATTCGATTGTATTGCTGTCCTGAGGACGGCAATACAATTGTATCTAGCTGGCAGGCAGGACATTCGGGGCCTGGGAGGAAACATCAGGGGCCCAGGCCCTGAATGTTTTAGCCTAGCAACGCCCCTGCCTAATGCACTATATGAACACCCTGCTTCACTGAAGAACACAGCAGTACACACACAAAGCTGCTGATGGATTTCCTTGTCCTAAGGGACATGTAAAGCAGGAATTTGGTGTGATGAGCTTGACTGGACTTTTCAGCCTTTCCACATAACTGCCTTTAAATAGCTCATTAGCATACAAATCAAACTGTGATTAAAGTTGATCTCTGGCAAAATGAGGCATCTGTTTAGACAAAAAATGATATTTTCAAACAAATGAAAAGCATAATGGTTGGGTAATAGTGATGGTTTTGGGGGGGCAATATCATTATCACATACTCCCCTTAACAACATAATACATAGGTCTGTCAAATCTTTTCATTTTTGTCAAGTCTTTTTGTAGGAGTTGATGCTCTCCTATGGCCACATACTGTTATGAGTTGTGAACAGGGGTCCCAGCTGTTAACTACCAAGCCCTGAGTTCTTGTGGATCACCTTAAATGGGTTATTCCATGATTAATGTAAAAAATGAAAATCTGATATCACGTAGTATGTGACAATCTTCCTTACATGGATCCACAGATCTCCCCATTCATTGCTCTGCTAGATTTATTTCAAGCTGGCAGCTCAAGGGGAGTGTCCATGCTCTCCAGATCACAGCTCAGGAGGCATTTTAAGGATGGAACTGAACATGTGCAGCCATCTCAGTGAGCAGGTCAAAGAAATAAGAAAAAGAACAAACAGCAGGTTGCGGTATACAGATAGATTTCATTGAATAACTCACTGACTTACACGCAATTACAAAAAGTATCCAGGTGCTGGTCTGAAAACTGTAGAATATTTTTCTTGGGACAGCCCATTCAAGTTACCTTCTGTACTGCACCATGTTATCCGTATCCCTATGACCTGCTTCTGGGATAGAACATATCTCTAATAGAGAATCAAATAAACACACTACATTTTTGTTCTGTTGGATTCATTTGTATTCTGACAGATAAAAAACATATAGGAGCCTAGTCTAGTAATACAGTTCAGTCCCAGTTCTTTGATTGTTTAGTAAAAACAACATTGGTGCACATATTGAGTGTGTTGTGGCAAAATTGTATGTCAGTTACTGATACTTTTTTAACTTAATGTGCAAAGTGCTTGTACCGTCAGAACGAAAAAAAATATTTTCTAATGATTCTTCTGGGCGCACATTTTTAAAGTCAAACTTCTTAACCTTACAATTGCTTACACATAACTCCATCTGCTGTGTTTCTGTTTATTTTCACAGAACACAGTTTTGAATTCTTAAAGTTTTTAAAACTATTCAACATATTTGATCAACATGCTGTATTTAATAAGCAACTAAATAAAAAATTTCTTAGTGAAATGTAAATTCATATTTGCTACAGTATGAAAAATAATTAAGACTGAACTGATCGGATATAATGGTACCAAAATATAAGACTATATAAGAATATCATAATTAAATCAGCACATTAACTCACAAACCATTTAATTTCTAGATCTCATATTTGCACTTCCTGGGGTCTCATGCACATGGCAGTGCATGTGCAAGAAGCGTGTACAAATGCACATTGTGTTGTGCCACTGTATAGTGCATAAACAATCTATTACAAAGGTATTCCCTAACAGAAGCAATGCCTCTAGGTAAGAATATCTCCATAGTACAGCAACCAGTCAAACATGTTAGGATTTGTTTTTTATTGTAGTCAAACTGAAAAATGATGCATGACTTTATATGAAATCAAGCATAATGAGGATCCTTGTTCATACAATTTAGCTTTTCCATACCTTTTTTTTAGCCAGATTTAGGAGTGGGCCTAAAAGCATAAAAAGAAGGCTACATCCATATCTCTGCTTTAGCATTCTAGTACACTATACCATCAGAGGAAAGGGATACTGGCATTGGCGTATCTGGCCTGGGCTTAGTGGATCCCTATTCACTATGATTGGATCCCTCAGGTGTTCCACAAGAATGTTGTTTTTCTGCCAGAAAAAAATACAGCACTAACTCATCTCTTTTGGATTCAGTACTGGTTTTAACCTACAAAAATGTTTGCAGATTACATCAAAAATACACTAGGTGCAGACCCAGCCTTAATATTTTGCAAAGGCTTTTTCTTTTATTACATATTGTGCTAAAATTTACATGCATGAAATATGTTTTTATAAGATTTTATCTGAAATACAAAATAAAATAGATAAATCCATTTCGTTTTTGCTTATGTTTATTTTGTGCATTGAATTCAAACAGGAAACTGTGTGCACTTCAACTGTTATCACAATGTGGTCAAGAAGACTGTGTATTTAACCATTTACACACAATTGATCATTACAGTATGTTCTTAGCTTAGTGAAAATCAGGGGTATGGCATGGGAAGCAGTGCTGGTAGTGCAACTAGCAATACTGACCTTGAAAATAAATGTTTTATATTGAATTTGACTTTGATAAAAATAATCTCACCAAACGTTGGTGGTGCTCACACACTACCGCTTATGCTTGGCATCACACCCCTGACAGAAGAAACGTATGTTTGGATTTTGTTGATAAAAAGTATTACAAAAATCTCCATACAAAAACTATTTTTATAGAAATCTTGCATTTCCACAAATAAACCTGAACATTTTTTTTAAATAAAAATTGCTCGAGGATTTTGTTCATTTAACACTGACTGTATTGATGAATGCAGTCCACTTAAAGCTCCCTGTGGAAAGTTCTTCTAAGAGGCCCATATGTTTTCCACAGTTGGAGGGAACTGCCGAGGCTCTGTAGGGTTCAAAAGGAAACAGGGACTTATTATTTGTAAAAATCCATAGCTTCAAAGACGGATTCTGTCTGACAAATCCACATTCTCCCTTTCTTCAATAAACAATGAGCTAATCTTCTGTATTCCATATTAACTACATCTCAGAATAAACATTCTGCACACAGAAATGCTGCAATCTAGTTGAATTGAACAATACAATTATTGCCTTGTTTACTGACATTTTGTTTTATTTACGACAGTGAAACACAGAGTCCACAAAGCATTTAAGAATCTTCTTATACTGGTTTTGATTGTATAATCATGTAAAGTGATGAATTAAAATGCCTTCATGTTGTAATGTTGCCATTTCAACTTAAGAATGGATTTGGACATTTGTGTTGGGCAAGTAATAAGAAACCACCTAATTCCCTTTATCTTTGCCATAGAAATGCAAAGAACATACAGTCATTTAGATACAGTTTATGATTTCATTCTTCATTGGTTATTTTGTATTTAAATTCTTGTTTTTATTTCTTTTGATAATGTAAATTTCAAAAATAACCTCTTATTCTTTTCTCATTTGAAACCTTGTAAAGCAACCACAAAACATACACATTTACATTCAGAAGAATGGTGGACTCCTTAAAGAAAAAAAAATCAACCTCCGCAGAAGTTCTTGATTTATCCATGACTGTTTCAGTTCTAGTCTGACGGATCAGATTAAGTCTCAAGTTCATAGATATAGCGACATGAGGTAACTCATTTTTATTTTGCACAGGTTGCATATTTCCACAGGAAACATTCTTGCAGAGTTGTTTGGAAAAAGAAAACAAAAAGCTGACAGTTTGTGCTTGGGGATGCCTGACACCCAGCTCTATGCCATTGTTTCTTTTCCTGGCAATCTTCTGTCATTAAATGTATGCATGTTGATAACTTCCTCTGTCTTCACTATTACAGGAGGCTGCGGTTTATGCTTCAACCGTCGTTGACACTTTAGTGACATCCTTAATTCTTCTACCATTGCGCTACAGAAGGATCTCTGCAAATACAAACATAAATAATGTTTTTGTTTAAAAGTAAATTTGCAAACAACGTTCATATGAGGGTGTATAAACTATTAAAGATTTATTCTTTTGGCGCAGCATGTCAGCTAAGCAACCCTGCAAATTTACCATGTTTCTGCCTAAAGCTTCCAACAAACTGCTGTCACTTAAATATGCATCACATAGTAATTAAAATGACTTATCAAGCTGTGAAAGCTCATTGAAAATTTCACCTTGTCACTAAAATTATTTATCTGCCAACTAGTGCCTGGTGATGCACATTGTAGGCAAATGCATTTCAGACATATGTTCCCTGGAAAACACATCAAAAAACATTTGTAGTTTGCACATTTTCATATTTGCTAGGCAGATGATTTCTTTATTTCTAGCACTGTATTCATGTTTTGACTCTGTACTTCCATACTACTGTAATTTAGAAAGCAGCTTATTATCAGGGAAGAATCCATTCAAATATAGTCTAGAGTGGTACAGTGCCCTGGAGCTATAAAAAGTACAAAGAAGATTGACTAAACTGATAAGAAATACGAATGATCTTAGTTAAGAGAAAATATGAAAATAATTATATTTATTTAGTCTTAAGAAGAGGTGTTAAAGAGAATACATGATTAATATATATATATATAAATATATAAATGGTCCATGCAAAAATATGGTGAGAAGTTGTTCCATGTAAAATCCACTCAACAGATAAGGGGACACTTCAACCGTCTGGAGAAGAAAAAGTTTAGTCTCCAGTGGCAACAAGATTTCTTCAACATAAGAACCGTCAATGTGCAGAATAGTCTACCTTAGGATGTGGTCACAGCAGGAACAGTTGGTCAAAAATAACACAAATAAATTCTTAGAATTAAACAACATTAATGCTCATAAAAATGGCTAGAATTGTGGCTTCTCCATCTCCTTTCATTAATTCACATCATCTCCTATCCTGTAGTTGAACTTGATGGACTTATGTCTTTTTTCAATCATACTACAATATGTAACAATATACTTAGTATATAAGAGGTTAGTCTTCTCTAGGAGGATATATACTGGATAAAATAATTTACAGTGGAGAGCAAACTTATATTACATACAAATTGCTAATATTCATAGCCCTTTCCATTGTTAATGCTGATTTGATATTATACTGTGAACAAAATGAAAAAATTAAATTATACCATAATGGTAACCAAATAGGACGTTAACCCCTTCCAGATCTCCACTGTACATTTGCCACAGAAATAGGGTCATTAAAAATAATGCCCACTCGCAAGCGCAATGTGCACCATAGCCACCAGGCTTCTGTTTTATTACATTTTAAATTTTCAAATCTGAGATCAGCCTGTCAGAAGCTCAGTCCCATTAAAGTAAATGTCTATGCTACAATATCAAGCATAACCACTGTATAATATACACATAGATCATCAATATTCTACTCTGTGAAGACCCCTTTAAAAGGGATGACCTATACTATCCTGATCTATCCTTCAACTATGCAGTATATCATAAAATGCCTAGAAGGAGTATCCGATAGAGCAGCTTATTAGAAAAGAAACTCACAGGAGGGCCTCATATGCATACATGGCTAACTTCAGTCAAAATGGAAAGCATCCCTATAATAGGGATGACCTATCCTATCCTGATCTGTCCTCTAACTATTCAGTACATCATTCCTTTAAAATATAAAAAGTATTTATCCTGTGTGGGCAATGCCATGACATAAATCACAGACAACTTCAAGCGACTATTGAGCCAGAGCTAATAAAATATCTCAAATCTACACTGATACATGACATGAACCACATAAATAGCAAATTTATTAATAAATGTGAAGGGAATATGTGGACAGTAATAGCAAAGTCTCCACCCTGGTCCATAAGTGTTACTTTAAGAATTATACTATAAGCATAATTTAATTTTTATTTATACTCAGTACGGTTGGCTCCTCTTATTTGTTTTATTCTGGAAAATATAGGTTTATGTTTTCCCTGCAGTATCTAGGTTGAAAGATCTTTCAACTTTGATGTTCCAGCTTAACAGTGTCATTTTTATATCTGCAAGTTTTAAAGGCAATTTCTGCAATTCCTTGCAACCCTGAATAATGTGTCCTAAACACCTTGAAGCCTTGCTATAAAATTCCTGTGAATGTGTTTTTCTTGCTACCAGGAACAACAATCATATTAAGAATTTATATGTAGCTAAATAAATTATGTGCCAGTGATTAAATTATATTTGGAATCATGCATTTATGCATAATAGAAAAATTTGTTGTAAATAAATGGAAAAGTAAAATGCTAATAAATAGACAAGACGAGACAAAAAAAGAGTTGTCAAAGGTTCACAATGGAACACAAATTATATTTCTTATGTTGAAAAAAAAGAAATCTCTAGTCATTCACTTTGAATAAATTGACTCTTTTGCTTAAAGTGCAAGGTTTGTTCAGAAGTTCATTACCTCTAGCACTGCACGTCAAATATTGTTTGAAACCTTGTTAAAATGTCTTAAAGCAATAATGGCAGTAATCTTGCAGCTTATAGCTTGTGTTAGAAGTCAATGTTTTCACATTTTATAGTATACATCAATCAAAATGCTTTCCATTTTGACTGAAGTTAGCCCTGAATGCATATAAGGCCCTCCTGTGGATTTCTTTTCTAATAAGCTTCTGTCTCTACAGGATCCTCCTTCTGGGAATTTGAATGATGTACTGCACAGTTGGAGATTTTCAATCAAGTCTTATAAAGCCAGAAGCAGTAACCAAAATTTTAGGGAATGTTGACAATGAAGCAATGAATTTTTGACAACCTTCTCTGAAAAGACAATCAGCATGAGATTTACTGTACTCGTTGAGTAAAATAAACATTCCTATTCCCCAGTATAGAGTTAGCAAAAGGTACAACCGATTAAGAGGAAATATTCTGTACGTTTGATTGTTTTTAATAAAAATACAGTATGTTGAAGTGTTTTATTTGTTCTATTACTACTGCTGCTTTTACTACTACTACTACTACTACTACTACTACTAATACTACTACTAACTACTAATAATAATAATAATAATAATAATATTTTATTTAGTGCTTTCAAAATATTTTTATTTACAATGAGGTAAAGATGCTTAACCCTTTGCTACTAGTACTTGTCTTAAACAGGAAACAGGTAATATTTACAGTTGATGGCAGCTAAATGTAGCAGTTGAATGTGCAGGAAAGAAGACATGTGACTAGTGCTTATGTGCAAAATTAATCTAATGTACTCTAGGTAAAAATTATAACTTTTTCTTTATTAGGTACTTTAACCCCTTATGTATACATGGCACTATTGGGGAGTATATGTAAAGTATTGTGATGGCACATGCTCCAGAGCTAAGACTATGTGAATGGCAACTGGTGAGAGATAACTTCAATCCTTCCATTTATCTCCTTAGATTAAGTAGCCAATAGTAACTACTTTATCTAAGCAGTTACATAAAGAGGGACTTTCTCTGACACCCCATTAACCTCATCCATAATGTGACTACATGGTACAAGTAGGTTTGCATAGCAGCTTTGGGCTTAATGAAGGTTTACTATGTTTGTACACCTAATAGGCCTTGCCAGAGAGTTATGCTGATATAGGTATAATACAAAGCAATACAGAAGTATTGCAGTATATTATATGAGTAATCAAGCAAGTCAAAATATTAGAAAATGCACAAAAACTGTTTTATTGTGTTAAAGTAATAGAACATAAAACATAATAAATACTTTGTATCATAGTAATCATATGCACCTGCTTAATGAAGGTAATATGTAATTTGTACTGTATGTCAAATAAAAAAGACTCCCGTAAAAATCTTACAAAAATAAAGAATTTCAATTTTTGCTCTCTTTCTTTTGCTCTCGATCCCAAAAATGAATAAAGATTTTTTTATTACCTTAAATCTACCCCAAAATGATTATAAATGACTTTTACTGCACAATTTAGGCTCTGGTATGGCAATTTTAATAGATAAATTAAAAAAAAAAATTCTGGCTCTCAGAAGGCAGCGTTGAAAAAAGGGCAGTGCTAAACATCAATGGATTTAGGGCCAGAGTAATCTCTTTGCAAGGTCAAGCAAATAGGCCATATGATGCAAGAGGTTACACTTAGGTCTAAATATATACAATTATAAGTGAAAAAAGTTAAAGTGATGTGACCATCTTCCCATGTAAGTTGCTGAAGTTTTGATAAGATGTCCAGAATCCCTTAGAAAACTGGGGAATGAAATGAGATATTCCTGTAGGAAAATATCTATATAGTGGGACACTGATTATTAAGTTTAAACCAGAAATGTAAAGCTTGTGGGTTAGGGAGTGGTTTGTGATTTAAGAATCTAGGGCATTTGTCTAAATAATCATCTGGAAAGTTTTTTTTTTTTTTTTAGATAGAATGGAGAATGGGTTGGGAAATAAGGGTGATACAAGCCAATCCTTTACTCATGGTTTAAAGATAAATGCATATTTTGAAGTAATAACTGGGTCAAAAACATTAGATTTGTGCAATGTACTGAATGTTTAGCAATAGAATTTTGAAATGGAACTGAACAACTGTAAAAATAGTTAATAAAATAATAGAAATTGCGCAAAAACATTAAAAATTCAAATCAATCCCCTTTCCTAATTTGACATTTAAAAATAAAGATAACATAAATGTCTGCACTATTAAAATATGACAGTATTTATTATGTGCCATGAAAGTAGCCAATTTTCTGTTTGCTAGTCATGTTGCCCTCCCAAAAATGAAAACGATTAGTTATGTTGCCCTCCCAAAAATGAACCCCAAAATAGTGCAAAGAAAAACTACAACTTGCAACATGACAACCTGCAAAAAAATGAGCCCTACTTTTTCTGAGTAGTAAAACTAAATAGAAACAATATAAATAGTATTGAGCGAACTAGTGTTTTCAGGTTCGGCATACAAGGTTTGAGTTTGGGGTATCTAAGAATTCTGTTATGGATTCCGCTACCACGGACTTAAAAACACAAGTTTGCTCAACCCTAAATAAAAATTTGGTATTGCTATAATAGTTTGGGCTCGCAGAGCAATGTGATTTTTAGTGTACTGTGAATGCTGTAAACACAAACCCTCCCAAAAATAGAACTGCATTTCTTTCCAATTTTACCCTACAAAGAATTGTTTTCTATCTTTTTTCCAATACAAGTTTTGGTAAATTAAAAGGTGCCATTACAAAATTCAAATTGTTTCACTAATCGTTTCATCTTATGGCTATGTGAATGGAACATTTTTAAAAAAGGTTATGGCTATTGGAATCTGAAGAAAACAAAAATGCAAAAGCAAAAATTGGCTATGTCCTCAGGGGGTGAAACACATTAGGAATAACTCCATGAACCCCTTAGATTTTTTAGGAAAGATGTCAAAATCCTTAAGCCCTATTTTACAGAAACTTTACAGAAAGAAGTACCATAGTGGATATTCTATGCAAAACAAATTTTGTAACCAAAGCAAACTTCTATGATAACTTGAAATTCCTCTGTTGTTCACCTTTGTTCTATCCTTTGGTCCTATGTAATCTTCTGTAGAAATTTGAAAAACACCATTCTTTACCCTTTATAGCTACAGACGTCATATAATTCCTAATATTTATCTGCATACTTCAGATACTTTTAATGTCCCTCAGTTTTAACATATGAAGTTACTTTTATTACAGTGCATTACCATATTAACGTTACTACATCAAGTTACAGTACAGTCAAATGAACATTATTATTTATTTTGTCCATTTCTTTAACTGCAGTTGAATACTCACTTCCTACATCATATAGTATATTTGCTTGTCCTGATAAAGGGACTAGTCTGGGGCCATAACACATCAGAGATTTAAATCACCAAATAAGGAAAAAAGTCTTATAATTACAAACTTGCCTCTATATTTTTCTTTCCCTCCCACAAGACACTAATTGCTTTACAATGGAGGATCACATTTCAAGACATTGTAAGGTATTGTACTCTGAACACAACACCAATAGCTAAGCACAACTCAGAGGAAAAGTTTCTCTCTAATTTTCACTGCATACTCCGGATAGGTCATCAATATCAGATCAGTGGGAGTGTGACACCTGGCACCCCCACTTATCAGCTGTTCTGGACAACTACTGTTGAAAGCAAGAAGCTCTTTAGTAGAGTATGTGCCGGGCATTGCAGCTTAGCTCCAATTCAGATAAGCTTCAGTAGACTGGCGCCAGAAACTCCACAGTATATGGAATGTTCTGCTTCAAACACTGCATAGTTTCCAGCACCATGGCTGTCAGAATCAGCTGATTTGTCAGTTGTTGAACCTTAACCAAATTGAAATTGGTGATCTATACTGAGGAAAGGTAACAACCCATTTAAGGGGAGGATTAATTAATGTAGAAGGAAGAGTTAAATAATTGGTACAAATGTACAACCCCAAGTACACTGAAGATCAAGTACACTGAAGATTGTCTCACCGTGAAGATGCGGAAAATAAATCAGAACAGTGAATACATGAGATCTGAGGCGCATCACGTCTGAAGAAAAAACACACTGAGCCATCAATCAGGGGGAAAGAGGCAGAATAGGTGTGTGGCTATCTTGACTTTAAGCCTCAGACCACTGTCCCCTTGACTTCAAGCAGCCAATTTTCTACACCACCTCAGATGAATAAAGTATTTTTTTGGCAAAGTTTTCCATCACTGTACTTCACTGCCTAGATGGATGTTTAAAAATAAAATAACAAACATATTATTGATAGTGTTGATTAAAAAGAATAGAGAGAAGAATCAAACTAATTTCCATACAAATGTGTGTTATTAGACAGGAAAAAGCAGTAGAGGGCAGTCCGCCTTTATTATGTGGAACTAAGCCTCCCAGGAGCGCACCTTGTTATCTGAGAGGTAAAATGAACGTATAGTTATTCCAAAGTGGATGCTGACTAGTACCTCCGCAGGTTGTGCCCCACCATATATAGATCTCCCTGATAGATGCTGTGGACTCTGATACAGCAATAAGTGCTGGTATATGGTCTAATGCAACACAAGTATCACTAGGGTATGGCGAGTGTGTTTTCTATCTGATGAAACAGGCAAAAGACATAGCTGGAGACAAATAAGTATAGCTATGTGGTATTGTGGGCGGTTGGGGTGGCATTATGGTGATGTCAGGTTTCCTTTAATGAATTCATATTACCTTCATTTTAAATATTTTAAATTTTTTTTATTGCTACATTCTGAGAGCTATAACTCTTTTTTTGTTTTTTTGTTTTAGATGTAGCTGTATGAGGGCTTGCATTTTGTAGGGAAAGTTGTAGTTTTTAATGCACCATTTCTGGGTACACATAATCATTGATTAAAGAGATTGTCCGGGTTAAGGGTACAACCCGGACATATCTCTGTTTTCACTCATATAATAGTAGAAAGGAAGGCAGCACTCCAAAAATCCGTGGAAAATACAAGTGGTTTATTCACCCATGATACAGCAACATTTCAACCGCTCACTGCAGTCTTTGTCAAGCTGACAAAGACTGCAGTGAGCGTTTGAAACGTTGCTGTATCATGGGTGAATAAACCACTTGTATTTTCCACGGATTGTTGGAGTGCTGTCTTCCTTTCTACTATTATATCCGAAAAGACCTTGGTCTCTGGTCATTTGAGGGACTTTGCACCCACCAATTTTGAGTGCTGCTTCTTTTTCCTTTTTGTTTCTGTTTTCACTCAGGTAGCCCCATTTCATGCTCAGATGTTCTCCTTTGCCCTGCCCTAAATCATGCAGGATAAAGGCTTTTTTTTTTTTTAGATCCAGTGACTTACCGGGCTCTCCATGGGAAAAGCTAAGAGTAGGCTTCTTCTTCTGTCTAGCAGTGAGCCCAGTGATGTCACCGGCACTAATGGCTAAAGCTTGCCCATCTGTGCCTGGATGTCACCGTGAAAATTGCTAGGCAGAAGCCTCCAACTAGAAGTGTTAACAATATAAACAAACAGCCCTTGCACTTCTCATTTCAAAGGGCCTGCCTGGGTGAAAAAGGGGATATGTCCAGGTTCAGCTTTTTATTTAGTTTTATTACTTTTGTACAATAAAAACTCTTTCTTTGAAAAAACAAAATGTTTTCACATTTTTCACTGCCTTCCAAAAAAATGTATTTAATTTTTCTTTTTATTGAGCTGTGTGAGGGCTTGTTTTTGAAAAATAGTAGTTTCCATTGGTATCATTTTGAGGTACAATAAAACTTTTGGATTGCTTTTTATTCCATTTGGTGTCAGCAACCAATGTGGAGGGAATTTTTTTCTATGGTAAAAGGTACGTTTTTACTTGAAGATTCTTTGAATAACACTTTAATTCTTTATTGTCCACACATAACTTTGACATACAATTTTTCAATCACTGAGCAGGTGCCCAGTAGCGAATATTCGCTGAATTTATAAAAAGATTAGCCTCGGTAAGATTCACTTCAGTCCAAGTTGTCGTGTTCTGCGAACATTCCCGCGAATGTGTACACATGAGCGTACAAAGTGCATACAAAGCTTTAGCATATTATTGTCTCACGGTTACGCCATACGCACGCACAACGCTAGGCCCGCACAAATAACGAACATACAGTAAAAGTACGCTACTTAACTGAATACGTACGCATTAGTGTACAAATTATCAGATGCGTAGCATTAGCATACAAATTATCTGATGCGTACGTAGCGTTAGCTTACAAAGATTTAAGAAGATTCATACGAAGCATATCTGAAAAAATTCAGATTCGCTTCGTCATAGGAAATAACGAAGATTCGTAACGAATATATGAAGCGGCAAATAGATTCGCTCATCTTTAGTGCCCAGTTACGCAATGCTTAGACTAGACTTCCATAAAAAGTTGGCAGCCTAAAATGCCCTTTACTGACCCTCATAAAGTGTACTGTATATCAGTGACTAAAATGGCTATAATACACATTAAAAAGAAAAATGCTACTTTACTATTTACCATTATGTACTGTAAATGGTACAATATGTCTGCCTTTGAACACTATTTTGCAATTCATTTATCTATCATATACATAAAAAGTTGCACAAATATGCAAATTCATTGCCTGAATTACTTTGCTGACTTACAGCCTGTATCACTATAATCCAATGTTTCATTTACAGTTCTACAGGTTGCAACAAAAATAGTTAACAAGTTTAAAAGATAGTTAAGCTTCTATATTATAGAAAAAGGATTTTCTATTCAGATTAGTGTATGCTACATACTGTACCATAACTTTCCAGAATGTAAATCAACCGAACATGATCTCTGCAGACATTAAGGCAGAAAAGAAAGCTGGTAAATTTCAAATCTGAAGTCTGTAAAATTGTAAATGAAGCCCTGGGCTGTACTACAGATATAACTCAGAACCAGTACAACCTTAGTGATGTAATGCATTTGCAAAATGGAGAATAGTTTTATATGTAAACATTAGAGATGATCGAACATACTCGTCCGAGCTTGATACTCGTTCGAGTATTAGGGTACTTGTAAGTGCTCGCTACTCGGACAAGTATCTCGCCATGCTCGAGGAAATGGCATCTCCCGCCTTTTGAATTTTTGGCGGCTATAAACTCAGCCAATCACAAGCCAGGAGACTCTGCGGTACACCCAGCATCACGTGGGGCCCTTACATGTCGATAGCAGGGGTTGGCTGGCCTGATCAGGTGACCCTGGAATATACTAGTGACTGCCCGCGGTGCTCGGCTCAGTCGCTGCCTGGATGCCGTTAGGGACAGATCTGCAGTGCGATACAGGGAGAGTGTTAGGGTTTTCTACTAGATTTGTGTTATGCAGGAGTGATTCTAAAAGAACCCAACAGCCCTTGTTAGGGCTACAAGACCCTTTTTTATCTGCTTGTGGCTGGGCTTGCTGGCACTAGTAGTGCAGATACCGCCATATTTGCAGCATTTTGCAGGGAGACTGGAAAAAGTTTATTTTTTGGCTCTCAGTGACACACATCCATTTCAAACAGCTAAGTGGGACAATTTTTTTGTGTTTCATTGAAATAGGCACAGTCTGCAGACGATTTTTTTCTGTCTAACTGATAGATAGTGGAAGTCACAGTACAAAATCCTTTTGTTTGCTCTCAGTGATACAAATCCATTTCATACAGCTGTGTGGAACCATTCTGTGTGTCACAGTTCAGTTGGCCAGTCACCACAAACCACAATCCGTATTTTCTGTCCAGGTGACCCATACTGTACGTTACATAATCAAATACGGTCTTTTGCTCTCACTGATACAGCTACATTAGAAAAATCTGAGTGTGACATTTTTCTGGGTTGCAGTGAAAATAGCCACAGTCAGCAGGGGCTGATTTTGCTCTCTGATATATTCTGCACGTCACATAAAAAAATACATTTTTTTGCTCTCAGTGATACAAATCCATTTCATAAAATCTTTTCTTTCTCTTTAACTGATCTATACTAAACCTCACTTTTAAAAATACGTCTTTTTCCTCTCTTTCTATCTCTCCAAACTATTTTTCCGGATAGGTGACGTATACGGTATTAAACTAAGAAGAGTACATACCCCACTTGATCAATTTCTTAGTTGACAACCGTACCTAAATTGACAGCTACAGCCATACAGGGCCACGCTAAATTTTTCCTGTGCTCTACCTGCTACCGTTGTGTAGCTCGGTCAATGTGTAGTCACAGCCATACAGGGCCACGCTAAATTTTTCCTGTGCTCTACCTGCTACCGTCGTGTAGCTTGGTCAATGTGTAGTTACAGCCATACAGGGCGACGCTAAATTTTTTAACGTGCTCTACCTGCTACCGTCGTGTAGCTCGGTCACTCTGACCGAGTCTGACCTTGGGGCTACTCATGTACTGCCCACTTGGAAGATTGCGGGGCCTACCTCGGTCACGGTTTCTCAGACTTACTATGCCTCTTCCTCCAACCCCTCCTCCTCCTTCAAATTACCATCCGTGCTTCACCTCCTGCTACCTCAGTCTAACACGGTCACTCTGTTGTCACCGCCATGCTGCGTCAGGCTAAATTTTTGGGTGGCTCATCTAACTTGGTCACTTGTTGGTATCACCGCCATGATGTGTCAGGCTTATGCCTGCATCGTGTGGCTGGGGATAGGAGAGCAGCGCCAGCATGGGCATGGGTGATGGACCTTCGTTGCACCTAGTTGGGTGCTTCCCTAACATGTGATGGGCATGTGCCTCGCCTTTCTTGGTCTGGATGAGCACAATTGCCATGAGGGTAACCACCAGGCTGTTGCAGGAGAATTTGGGGTAATGGTGGGATTAGGCAGCTTCAGAGGCATCCATGCATGCTGCCCCTGCTGTTTCCTGTCCATTTCCGTGGTGTTTCCATAATTTTCTGATGTTTCCAGGTTTTCACCCAGCCTTCCCTAGGCAGAGCCTTGGTCCCCTGCAAAAAATCCTTGAGTCTCCCATTGACTTCAATGGGGTTCGTTACTCGAAACGAGCACCCAAGCATCCGGAAAAGTTTGTCTTGAATAACGAGCACCCGAGCATTTTAGTGCTCGCTCATCTCTAGTAAACATTAAAAACGTGAGCATATTATATGCTTTAATGTTTATCTTTGGTGAGTGGCCAAAATAAATGTATTATACTGCACTAATGTATATTTTGGAATTATATAAAAACTCCCTCACAAACTGGTACCACTGGAATAGTTCCTACCTTGTTTGTCCAATGTTGGTTTCCCTGAGCCCCTGTACTAGGATTCTGGCAAATAAATCTATAAATCCTAGGTTTTCAGTTCTATATTCAGAAAATAGGTTACTCTAGATGGTAACCTGTGTTCTACAGAATCAGCTTGGCCGAAGGTAAACTAAACACCCTCATACCCTCATATATAGACAGAGTACTGCTAATTATCCTTTCCACAGTTGCTAGTTTCTTTAGCTAGACTATATCTTTTTGCTGAGAGACTGTTTAGATAACCATTTATTTGTGCTATGCACATATATGGCATGTATATACAGTACAGACCAAAAGTTTGGACACACCTTCTGATTCAAAGAGTTTTCTGTATTTTCATGACTATGAAAATTGTAGATGCACACTGAAGGCATCAAAATTATGAATTAACACATGTGGAATTATATACTTAAAGGGGTTGTCCGGGTTCAGAGAAGAACCCGGACATACCTGCAATTTCACCCAGGCAGCCTGCCTGAAGAGGACATCGGAGCATCTCATGCTCCGATGCCCCCCCCTTGCCCTGCGCTAGATCGCGCAGGGCAAGGTCTCTTTTGTTTATAAATACTCGCTGCCGGGCGGGTACTTCCGCCCGGCAGCGAGTTCGGTGACGTCACCGGCCTTAATGGGCCGGCTTTAGCGCTGCCCTAGCCGTTTTACTGGCTAGGGCAGCGCTAAAGCCCGTCCATCAGCGCCGATGACGTCACCGGCTCACTGCCGGGCGGAAGCCTCTGCCTGGCAGGGACCGGTACGTCACCGGAACCTGGCTAAATTCCTTTGCCCTGCGCTAATTAGCGCAGGGCAAAGGAGGGCATCGGAGCATAGGATGCTCCGATGCCATCTTCAGGCGGGCTGCCTGGGTGAAATTGCAGGTATGTCCGGGTTCTTCTCTGAACCCGGACAACCCCTTTAACAAAAAAGTGTGAAACAACTGAAAATATGTCTTATATTCTATATAGTTAGACCATCATTTATTTATCAACAGGACAATGACCCCAAACACACCTCCAGGCTGTGTAAGGGCTATTTGACCAAGAAGGAGAGTGATGGGGTGCTACGCCAGATGACCTGGCCTCCACAGTCACCAGACCTGAACGCAAACAAGATGGTTTGGGGTGAGCTGGACCGCAGAGTGAAGGCGAAAAGGCCAACAAGTGCTAAGCATCTCTGGGAACTCCTTCAAGACTGTTGGAATACCATTTCAGGTGACTACCTCTTGAAGCTCATCAAGAGAATGCCAAGAGTGTGCAAAGCAGTAATCAAAGCAAAAGGTGGCTACTTTGAAGAACCTAGAATATAATACATATTTTCAGTTGTTTCACACTTTTTTGTTAAGTATATAATTCCACATGTGTTAATTCATAGTTTTGATGCCTTCAGTGTGAATCTACAATTGTCATAGTCATGAAAATACAGAAAACTCTTTGAATAAGAAGGTGTGTCCAAACTTTTGGTCTGTACTGTATGTGCTGCATATTTGTATTGTATATATTGTATTATGCTTTTTTTATGCAAGGCCCATCCTTTATCACTGTACTTCTTTGTATAAGGATAAGAATTGTATTGCTGCCTGAAGTTATATGTTTACAGGTCTCATTAATAGGATGAGAGCAGTATGTGTGCCCGAGACCAGATTTTGTGCAATGGGTCTCTGTGCAGAGCTAAATGACAAGAACTAGGTGAGAGACGTGAAACAATTCCTTTTGCGGGGGTCTGACAAAGGTAAAACCTCAAGGAGTCTCCAAGAATGATGTATTTGCTGAGAGATATGGTAGCTACAGCAAGCTATATCTTGGCACCATTTAGAAGAAGAGAGGTGACACAGGTAGAGGACAGCCAGGAAGACAGTAGGCTGAGGTGTGACTGGCATATTAAATGTGTTTGTCTGTATCATGAAGTAATTGTCTCATGCGTGAGGTATACTTATATGTAGCTTTTGGCTCATTTTGTGTTTTCAGGACAAGTGAAAATTTTGTGTTTTGGCATCAATAGAGAGGGATATGGGACATAATGTGATCAAACCAGGACCCTACTGCATGCATAAAGGGAGCACCTCATAGCACAAACCATGGCAGTGTAGGAGCCAAATAATTGAAGAAGCTATTATTTTGCTCAACTTGGGACTACAGTATAATCATTTTCTGTATAACTTAAATGTATTCACTATGTATAAAGAGATGTCACTGTATTATAATTAGAGCATTCAGAGAATTACAAATGTAATGAATTAGAAATGTTACGTCAGCAGTCAGTTTGATCTTCATAATGTTAAGCAGGTAGACATAATAATATATTTGAGTAGATAGATAGATAGATAGATAGATAGATAGATAGATAGATAGATAGATAGATAGATAGATTATATTTATACTTTACATATAATTGTAGAGTCATTTTTAAATATTATATGATTACTATTGTTCAACAAAAGAGCTCAATGCACAACAATATTTTCATTCAATATAACAATACACCATCTTGTGGTTATCAAAGAGGAATGCAGGAACAAATATTTTCCTTTCTATATCATACCTACCTGAACTTTAAAATTTTCTTAAGCCAGGTTTATTAATCTAAAATTTCTAAAATGTCATAGATTCTGTGATAAATTGAATTAAAAATGTCTATGTTCAAATCTGCTACTCAATATGAGGCAGAATAATTCAAGTTTTAACTGTTGATTTCTGATGCTGATTTACTTAAACATCCATAACGGACTTTTCAATGGTAAATTTGTGCTGTGTATGTCCTAAATATGTTTTTATAATAAGCTAATATCTTTACCACAGAAAAACAAAATCAGTATTTTACATAGCGTGGGATTCTGGAATGGAATGTCCATTTGAAATGTTCAGTCAGTAAAAGCTTAGATATTATTATGTATTCATCCTAATAATATTAAAATTATACATAGTTTGATAAAGACTAGAGATGAGCGAATCCTAAAAGATTCGGGGATTCGGTATTCGGCCCGAACCCACCGCGGGATTCGTGGATTCGGCCCGAATCACGAATCCCATTAAAGTCTATGGGAGACTTCTTTTTGCAGGGGCCAAAGGTTCTGCACAGTCAAGTTTGCCCCAACATGTGAAAACCTCAGAAAATTATGGAAACACCTTGGAAATGCATAGGAAACACCAGGGGCAGCATGTAGGGATGCCTCTGAGGCTCCCTAAGGGCTCATTCAGACGTCCGTTTGGTGTTGTCCGTGTTTTGCGGATCCGCAATTTGCGGATCCGCAAAACACGGACAGCGGCCCATGTGCAGTCCGCAATTTGCGGAACGCACATGATAGAAATGCCTTTTCCTGTCCGTGGATCCGGACAAGAATAGGACATGTTCTATTTTTTTCCAGACCCACGGAACGGAAGTGTGGATGCGGACGGCACACAGTGTGCCTTCCGCATCTTTTGCGGCCCCATTGACTGTGAATGGGTCCGCACCTGGTCCGCACCCGGTCCGCAAATTGCGGATTGGATGCGGACGATTTTTGCAGACGTGTGAATGAGGCCTGAGGCTGATGCATACCTTATGTAAATTTAGGTCACATGTCACTGCCAGCCAATCACTGCTGGGGAGGTATAGGGGCTGTTACATCACAGCAGGCGTTCCCACAGGCTTCCCTTTGATGCTGATTGGCTGAAAAAAACGGGCATTTCAAATTGGCAGTGACTCACGAATCTTCACGAATCCGCGCTGCCTGGGGATGCCGAGCCGAGCCGAAGCGGGCAAGATTCGTGTGAATCCCGAATCTTGCCGCTCCGGCTCGCTCATCACTAATAAAGACTAGCTTATTTTCAGTTCATAATTTTTAGATCATATGCTTTTCACTGAAGTATTATTATTTGCCCATGATGTCACAAAAATCAATACATTAAAGTGGTTGTTCACTTTTTCTGAATATTGCTTACTTATCCTCAGGATAGGTCATCAATAACAGATCTGCAGGGAGACAACTCCCGTCAGCCCCGCAGATCATCTGTTTGAAGAGAAAGCAGCACATTCACTTGAACAGGAAGGAGCCATCCCATTGAAGTGAATGGGACAGCTTAGTTCTTTAGCATTCTGGTTGCAGTGGTGAGAAGGTAGACAATGAAGAGAAGGCAGCAAAATTATCATAGATATCTTTAAACAATTTAAGTTCAGAAATACTGTAGGATTGTAAAATGGAAACTTAATTAGCACATTTACATTCATCTAAAATATATTCTAATATACATCATATTTTTGTAGAGTACATAGATTCTATATTGAGTGTATGATATATTTGCTTTCAGGGTTGAACTTGGTGGACCTGTGTCTTTTTTCAACCTGTGTAACTTTGTAACGGTAAACATCAATTTTTTTCATTTACTTTCTCTCATTGAATGTTATGAAAATCATGTACCGAAATATGAATCATTATGGTTTTTTCCTTTCAGACAGGCAACACTAAATTAGTCTAACATGGGTGTTATTATGAAGAAATTATACAGAAGTGTAACTTAAAGCTACTGTACACTAAATATAAAAACTGTTATTGGGTCAGGGAGAACACTGAGCACCATAGCAGTGAATACAAATGGTGCCCATCACCATTTTACTGTACACATAGGTGGGGAATCAATGAGTTAGGAAGAACATAAAGGATCTTATGACACTTGAAGAAAGTGGGAAGGTTTTTCCAGATTGACTCAGAGGCTGACAGACAGCCTGATCAACCAGAGCCAGAATTTAGGAAGGTCCTTAAGAACCTCATATAATTCCATTCTGCCATCAGCTTGTGACCTGGATGAATGCATAATTGACTATAATATAAGGATAATATAGGGAGATCTAATTAGGTATATTATAGGGACTTTGATCAGGGAAAACATATATAGAGTAAGAGGCAGAGTTATGGGTTTAAAACATCTGCTGGCACTCCAGTTCTGCCTATAGAAATATCCAGAAAGAAGAAACTCATTTTTCTGTATGTGAACAGAGTTTAAAAAAAAACTCTCAAGTTTGTGCAGTTCATAGGCTTATTGTCAGCACCCAAAAAAACATTCTGCTGCAAACACTGAGCAGCTACCTTTTTTTTCCTCCACGCTACTGAACACATTGCATACTACCGCAAGATAAACAGTAATTACGCTGCATTAATGCCATTTTATGGTCGCATCATTAAACAAATTTTATTTTTACTGCAAAAAATATAGTACTGCTTCAGACCATGTAGTTCAAAGGCATTGTACTTCAAAATTGCATTGTTATACCCATGTTAGTGAATGCATAGTTCAAATACATTTGACCACAACATTGCATTGTTATACCCATGTTAGTGAACAGGTAGTTCAAAGACATTTCACTAGAAAAATTGCATTCTTTTACTTGTGTTAGTGAATGTACAGTTTAAAGACATTTTATCACAAACATAGGAATGTGTTAGTTAACACATTACTGTATCAGACAATGTAGTTCAAACATGTTTTATTGCAAAAAAACGCATTATTACCTTAGTTAATTGTCAATTCTAGTATGCAATGTGTTTGTAGAAGGGGAGGGACATTTATTTGTGTATTTAAATTATGGAAAAAACAGCTACAATTTTGCTAGTATCATTTTTAATATCTTGTGTACCAAACCGGTAACTTTTTATTTATATGCCTCATAATAAAATGTCTGGAAAACAGAAGAGTGCAAAACAAAAGATCTATGTCTCATAGAGTCAGAATGTGGGTAGGAGCAGCAGTGGCAGCACCAGACATCTAGCCAGTAGTAGTAATAGTAGTATGTCACAGTTCTGCCTTGCTTTCGATAGGCACTATATTTTTATATAAAGGAAAGACAAAGAAGATGACATTGTGGACTAGATAGATCATTCCTCCCCTTAGTCATATCGGGATGATGTGGATATCACTTCTGAATCTGACACTATGACTTGAAGCCATCATTCACAGCATCCCTCCTGCTCCTCATCTTTGCAACCCCAGAAAAGGTTTCAGTTGCATCCACTCTGTCTTAATTGTTCCTTCCTAGTGGAGTGCCATTGTTTTTCATAAGAGGCAATAAAACTCCATGTGCTATGTAAGATAGTCAAGAAAGTTTCCCTGGTGATGACTTGTGTGAGAACAGACAGCATCTGAACTGCCATGAAGAGTAGTTTTAGGTGGAAGTGGGGGACTTTGTGCATAGCTATGTTGATTATGGTGGCAGTAGTGGCACCTGTAGCTACAGTGGTGACAGTAGGGGATATAGTAGCAACAATGACACTTGGGGAGAATATAGAGCAGGGAATAGATAGTGGGAACTAAGAGCACATGAGGACACATCACAGGCTGATAAAAGTGGTGTGGAGGGTGAGGATGATGATGATTGTGTGTTGGACAGGACCTGGGAGCTGAATTGGGATGCTGAGGAAGAGGTAACATCAGAAGAAGAAGGTGGTAGCCATGGTATTGACAATAAAATGCAGAGGCATTGTATATCCAGAACCTCCCAAAATACTACCAGGCCCAGATCTGCTTCTATTATGGTCAGCTGTGGAACTGGTGATGCTGCTGATTCTGTGGTCAGAGGCTTAAAATTTGCCAGACCTAGGCCAAGCTCAGCTGCTGCATGTTAGGCCACTGAGGCACAAATAAAATAATTAAGTGACTCTGCCACTTGGCAGAGTCACTGGGGATCACTGGAACCAACCCTGGGCAGCCGGACAATAACAACCGCTTCCGAAGGGCGAAATAATACCGAGGGCAAAACACAAATAATAAGTAACAGTTCACACCAACACGTGCGGTGCAACTGCGCTTGGGACTGGAGCCAGAGCTTTGGCTACACAGTCCTCCAGACGGGCGACGCCCACCGTGAACCCGTGCTCCAGGAGGGGGCTACGGCATGGCCTCAAGCGTGGCCTTCAAACACTCAGAGTGATACACACTACACGAAAAGACAGACAGTGAAGCAGGTACGTGGAACCACGCACCAGTGCAAGAAAGCACTCAAGCACACAATACACCATTCAGTGTCAGATAGCAAATGGACCGGACCGTATAGCAGTCGCACATGAACAACAAGGCATCGGTCCTGCCCAGCAGAAGCTCAGGGTTTAAATAGCAGCGAGCTAATTGGCAGAGGCGTGGTTACTGACATACTTCCTGTGAACGCCTGGCGGAAGTGACATCACCAGAGGTCTCAAGGAGCTGGCGCATGACCACTTCCTGTGCCGGACCTTGTTCACTGCAGTAAGACTGTGGGCGCAAGGATACCGCACTGAGATTTGCCCATGCCCCTTCACTAACAGCCGCAGCCCGGGAGGGCAAGCGACTGTGTGCACGACGTTTATGCACGCGCCTTACAGTACCCCCCCCCCCCCCGAGGGGCCCCCCTCCTCCTCCAAAAGGCCGCAATAAGATCTGGCGCATTAAGATTACTTCCAGGCTCCCAAGAATGTTCTTCAGGCCCAAACCCAACCCAGTCCACTAAGTAGGACATGGTACCTCGTATGGTCCTAGAGTCAAGAATCTCACGTACCTCATACTCAGCCTCAACAGCTTCAAACTCTGCCCATGCCAATAGTTCAGACCAATTGTCATGTCTTGCCGAAACGAAATGACGAAGATAGATCTGAAGAGACTGATTCACTCTTTCCGCCAAGCCATTGGTCTGGGGATGAAAGGCCGAAGAGAGATCTACTTCAACTCCCAGCAAATGACAAAATTCCCTCCAGAACCTGGCAGCAAACTGAGGACCTCTGTCCGATACAATCCGTCGAGGCAGACCATGCAGACAAAAAAACAGTTCCGTCAGACGAGGAGCGGAGGGCGCCTCAGGTAGGGTGACAAAATGGCACGCATGAGAAAACAGATCTGTCACTACCCAGATCACAGTATTTCCCTCAGAACGGGGAAGCCCCGTCAGGAAGTCCATAGCTATGTCCTGCCAAGGACTCTCTGGGACTTGCAAAGGCATTAATAACCCCGATGGTTTCTGACGGGATGGTTTGTTACGGGCACATGTGTTACACCCCTGAGTGAATGCACGTACATCCCGACCGAGACCCGGCCACCAGTAGTATCGTGAAATGAGTTCCATTGTTCTTTTGGGACCTTGATGCCCGGCCAGCCTAGAAGTATGCCCCCAGGAGAGAATCTCCTGTCTGCGAGGATCTGACACATAAGTCTTGCCAGGAGGCAACTGACGCAGATCAATTGGGTTTAGAGGCAACAACTTCTCAGGTGGAATCATAGCACGTAATTCCAGTTCAGTTCCGTGGGCATCGAAAGAGCGGGACAAAGCATCCGCCCTTACATTCTTGCCCCCGTTAGAAAAGTGTAGAACAAAATTGAAATGGGAAAAGAAGAGTGCCCACCTCGCCTGCCTAGAATTTAGCCTTTGTGCAGATTATAAATATAACAGATTCTTATGATCAGTGAAAATCTGGACTGGGAATAGGGCCCCTTCAAGAAGATGTCTCCATTCTTCTAGGGCCAGTTTAATCGCTAATAGCTTACGAATAGCTGCCTCTCTAAGGGCAGCGAAAGCGCGCTACACCTCCGGCGTCCATTTCCGGGGGTTAGCGCCCTTTCGTGTCAGAGCCATGAGAGGGGACACTAAAGACGAGAAGTGAGGTATAAAACGTCTATAGTAGTTAGCGAAAACAAGAAACCTCTGCACCGCCTTCAAAGACTGTGGCTTTGGCCAAGACATAATGGATCTGGATCCATCTGGAGTCCCTGTCCAGATACAATGTATCTGAGGAATGGTAACTGAGTTTTTTCGAATTTACATTTCTCAAGTTTTGCATAGAGGTGGTTACGTCGGAGACGACGCAATACCTCCTTTACCATGCGTCTATGAGAAGACAAATCAGCGGAAAATATAAGAATGTCATCCAGATACACTACCACGGCAGTGGTCAAGAGATCTCTAAAGATATCGTTGAGGAAGTCTTGAAACACTGCTGGTGCGTTACAAAGTCCGAATGGCATTACCAAATATTCGTAATGACCGTCTCTGGTGTTGAAAGCGGTCTTCCACTCATCTCCTTTCCTAATTCGGATCAAATTGTACGCTCCACGCAGGTCTAATTTAGTGAAGACCGTAGCACCTTGAAAGCGAACGAACAATTCGGAGATGAGTGGAAGAGGGTACCTGTTTTTAACTGTGATGTCATTCAATCCCCTATAATCTATGCATGGACGTAAAGTCCCGTCCTTTTTGACCACAAAAAAGAAGCCTGCCCCTGCAGGAGAATTAGATTTTCGGATGAATCCTTTCTCAAGGTTCTCCTTGATATAAGCTGACATGGCCTCAGTTTTGGGTAACGAAAGAGGTTACACTCTACCAAGGGGGGTGGCGGGGGGGGGTAGCCCCTGGAATCAGCTCAATGGGGCAGTCATATGAGCGATGTTCAGGTAAAGTGTCCGCTCCTTTCTTACTAAAGACGTTGGCGAATGCAGCATATTGGGGAGGTAACCCCTGAAGCTCTGCCGCGATGGGCAGGGACTTCACAGGAGTCACTCTAGTCATACATTTAGTTAGTGTGCACCCCACTCTTTGACCTCACCAGAAGTCCAGTCCAGTATAGGGGCATGCAACCTCAGCCACGGAAGACCAAGAAGAATGGGATCCATGGACTGAGGTAAGACCAGGAGCGATAAAGTCTCCCTATGTAAAGCTCCTACCTGGAGCACTATAGGGACTGTCTCATGTGTAATACAAGTGTCTAACTTGGAGCCATCCACCACAGATATATTTATACTGGAAGAGAGTGGTTTGGTCGGAATTCCGAGTTTCTGGGTCAATTTAAGGGAAATAAAATTGCCCGAAGCTCCGGAATCAATGAAGGCCCTTGAGGTTATGGTCCTACCATTAACCTCGATTAGAACCGAAAATGTACATTTTGTGGAGGTTTGTGCGATTCCACCTAGAGAGGTACCTCCAACAGTCTCTAGGTGTGCCCTTTTCCCGACTTTTGAGGACATTGGGGAGCATAGTGGCCTTGTCCCCCACAAAAATGACAGATCACTTCACGTCTACGAGGACGGACTCTATCTACCTCCATCGGTTCCCCTCGTGGAATTACGGGCTGAGAGAAGGCGGGAGCGAGTTGAATTAGCTTTCTCACCTGCACTTGCTCATGGCGGCGTTCAGACAGACGACGATCGATCCTAGTATCTAGGTCGATAAAACCACTAAGAGTGTGAAGCCTCTCTCTACCAGCTAACTCGTCTTTAATGGAAGGGCTTAGACCTGCCTCGAAGATAGTGAGTAGCAGAGCATCCGGCCACGCGAGCTCTGACGCCAAGGTCCGGAATCGGATTGCAAACTGAGCAACCGACTCCGTTCCCTGGCGTAATCCCAGTACACTGGAACCGGCAATGACCTACGGGTCTGGACCCTGAAATACTTCCCTGAAACTGGAGAGGAAGTGGGGTAAGGAGGTGACGCAAGCATCTACCCTTTCCCATAGTGGGGTTGCCCAAGCCAGCGCCTGCCCTGATAACAGAGAGATAATGAACGCCACCTTGGTCTGGTCGTCCAAGAAGCTCTCCGGATTTAACTGGAACTGGATTTGGCATTGGCTTAGGAAACCTCTACACTCCTCCTGTTTACTACTAAATCGTGCGGGAAGGGGTAATTTAGGCGGTCGGTGGGTTGAAACAGAAACCCGGGCGTCAGCAGAGGCAGCAGTAGTATTAGCCGAGATTGCGGCGTGCTTCTCCAAAGCCTGCAACCAACCGTCCAGTGTGGAAAAGAAATCTGCATTATGCCCCGAAAAGGCGGCAGCCCGTTGCTCCATCTCCTGCATGCACTGTTCCCATACGCCTGCATGGATGGAGTAATCGGGTTCGACATTGCGCCGGCGGATCCCTGGCCGGTGCCTACTGTTAGGCCACTGAGGCACAAATAAAATAATTAAGTGACTCTGCCAATTGGCAGAGTCACTGGGGATCACTGGACCCCACCCTGGGAAGCCGGTCAATAACAACCGCTTCCGAAGGGCGAAATAATACCGAGGGCAAAACACAAATAATAAGTAACAGTTCACACCAACACGTGCTGCGCAACTGCGCTTGGGACTGGAGCCAGAGCTTTGGCTACACAGTCCTCCAGACGGGCGACGCCCACCGTGAACCCGTGATCCAGGAGGTGGCTACGGCACGGCCACAAGAGTGGCCTTCAAACACTCAGAGTGATACACACTACACGATTAGACAGACAGTGAAGCAGGTAAGTGGAACCACGCACCAGTGCAAGAAAGCACTCAAGCACACATTACACCATTCAGTGTCAGATAGCAAATGGATCGGCCCGTATAACAGTCGCACATGAACAACAAGGCACCGGCCCTTCCCAGCAGAAGCTCCTGGTTTAAATAGCCGCAAGCTAATTGGCAGAGGCGTGGTTACTGACATACTTCCTGTGAACGCCTGGTGAAATTGACATCACCAGAGGTCTCGAGGGCAGGGCGTGGTGCCTGACATACTTCCTGTGAACGCCTAGCAGAAGTGACATCACCAGAGGTCTCAAGGAGCTGGCGCATGACCACTTCCTGTGCCGGACCTTGTTCACTGCAGTAAGACTGTGGGCGCAAGGATACCACACTGAGATTTGCCCATGCCCCTTCACCAACACCCGCAGCCCGGGAGGGCAAGCGACCTTACACTGCAAGCTCTGTGTGGGTTATGCGAATATCCCCCTGTCTGACAGTTTTTCACCACAGTGCTAGAAAATAAAAGCACTGCTATATGCAACATATGCAGTATTAAAATAAGCAGTGGCAAACATGATGTGGCATCTCCAGTTACTACTCAACAATAAAAATGAATGCCAACTACCACAACAAGATTTTCCTCCTTCTCCTGGTCTCCTTTGCAGGACCACGTGCAGTATAGGGTCCTTGTTATTGTTATCATGGGTTACTGCTTCTTCCATTCAGACTACTCCTCCTCCTCCTTCCCTCCACTGTCAGCCATTGATAACAGAATTTGTGGCTACTAATCACACACAGCAATCCGCTGGTATGCAACTTTAATTTCCACATGGCTAAACTTTTGGAGTGGCAGTTGCTGCCATACCACTTATTGGTGGATATTTTCAATTCTTTCTGTGCGCCAAGGTGCATTCCACAGTGGACATCTGGAGTAGCTGTTACAGGCGGGGATAATACAGTCATTGTCAATGTTTTTTTGTAACGAAGCAGCACCACAGCAATAATTCTAGGTCTTACTGACACTTCCATATTTGTGTCTGCATGATTCTAACACTATCTGCCTCTTCTAGCAGAGCATAGTGCCACTACCCCATACCTCTTATTATACCATATGTGTATAGTGAAGTGTTGCCATGCAGTGTTACAGCTGATTGGCCTAGGTGGAACTAGCCACACAGCCGATCACATGCAAAACTGCATCAAGCTGCAAACATCCCACTGGTTGTTTCTTAACCAACTCCAACTGGGCGAGGTGGTCAGTGACAATAGCATGAACTTTGTGACCATTCTACATTTGAGGAAAATAACACAAGTTCTGTGCATTGTGCATGTGATCAATTTAGTCATGCAATGCCTTTCAGAAAGTATGCTGGCCTGGAGAGGGTGCTGGCCATGCCCAGGATACTGTCCTCTCATTTCAACCATTCTTATGTAGCAAGGATCGCCCTCCTAGACCTGCAACTACAGAACAGTCTGCCATTGCACCGCTTAAATTGCAATGTTCCAACTTACTGCAATTATTGTTTGCATATGATAGAGCATCCGAACAAGCAGTGTAAAGCAATGAATGAGTTTGTTATGCACCAGACCACCTCAGCAGATATACCCCCTGGATTCAAGGCTTTTTCTGGCACATACAGTGTTCCCTGACCGAATGGACTTCCGGGCAGGCAGATTGGAATAGTGGCTGGAACAGGTTCAGCATGCTTTCTCTCTTACCCAGGGTCTGGTGTCATCTCAGAGAGAGATTTCAGCGTGGAAGGTGACATCATTACACCTAAATTGGCAAAGGTGTCCTCTGCCAGTGTACAAAACATCACTGTGATGATTTTCACACAACTTGGGCTAAGGCCGATAAATAGATCTACCCTTGCTGATAGTGGCGCCATCATGCTACTGCTGCTGTCTGCCTGCTAACCAAAATGTTCCATAGTGTATGGCTGGAGCCGTCATCATGCCACTGCCAGTATCTGTCTGCCAATCATCATGTTCCATACCATACGGCTTATGTTGCCACAAATATGTTGTTGCCTGCCCACCATCATGTTCCATACCATATGGTGCTGCCGTAATGAAGCCACTACAGTTGCCTGCCTATCTACCATCATGTTCCGTACTATATGGCTGCTGCTGCCACCACAGCCACTACTAATGCAGCTGTTAATTCCCCTACTACCTCTTCCATTACTCCTACTACTATTACTACCATAATTACTACACAACTGCCTCCACTACTTCTACTACCTATAAACAGCTGTGCACATATCTATTGCCTTATCTGTGCCATGCTGTGCTGCTTCTGCTGCCATTACTATTGTGTCCACATGCCACTATTTACCAAGATTATTCAGAACAAGTCACTGTTTTGCCTTACAATTAATACTTATGTGTAATAACATGGGCAGACATTCTGCCCCCATCAAAGCATAATTTTTGAATGCTCATACAGAACAAGCCACTGTTTCTTATAACATTAATGTGTATGTGTATACTTGGGGGCAGGAATTTTCCCCCATTAAGGCATCATTTTTGGACACTTGTTTTTTTCCCCCAGAACACCATGTGTTTAAACACCATCTACCCCCAATAAGGGACAATTTTAGGAATGTTTCTAATATGAAAAAGCATGACAAATATAATGACACAATGTTTTTAACCCCTTAAGGACCTCTGTCGTAGATGTATGGCGGAAGTCCGTTCCCGAAAGATGGCACCCGCTCGCACATGCAGTGGGCACCTTAGCTGCTGGGTTTCTGCCGACACCTGGGGCACATGTATGCGATCTGCCATAAGGCTGATCGAATACATTTTTCCCTTCAAATGCCATGGTAAAATGTGACCACGGCATCTGAGCAACCCAGAACCGGAAGCCGCAAGCTTCCTGGCTGGTAACAGCGTTCCACGGGACGAATGTACACTGAAATAGTCTGCTGAAATAGTATGAATCCTCAAGCAGGCTTCGGCATCTATTTCAGGTATATACCAAAAAAGTCCACTAGGTGTCAACATTTGCTAACTATTGAACAAATGAAGTGTTCTTTGTTGACTTTATAGCCATCAAAGAACACTATGGGCAATCACCTTGACTTAAAAACAGTAAAAAAAAAAAAGTTTTTAGAAATATAAAAAAACAAAATATAAAAGTTCAAATCACCCCCCTTTCCTTAAAATATAAATAAAAATACTTAACCAATAAAAAATAAACATAATAGGCATTGTCGCATGCAAAAATGCCCAAAAAATTAAAATATAACAATATTAATGGTATACGACAAATGGCTTACAGGGAAAAAAAATTAAAACACCCAATACCCAATTCGCCATTTTTTTATAACTTCAAATCCCCAATATTTTTTTATAAAAAGTGATCAAAACGCCGCACACACTTCAAATTGGTATAACCTAAAAGTACAGATCGTCCTGCAAAGCATGAGCCCTAACACAGTCCTGTACACATAACTACAAAAAAGTTATAGGGTTAGAATATAGTGATAAAATTATTTTTTTTTTCAAAGGTTTTAATTTTTTTTCAGTATTAAGATGCAAGAAAAAATATATAAGTGTGGTATTAATGTAACCATACTGACCTGGAGAATGAAGATAACAGATCAATTTTACCACATAGTGTAAGGCATGTGTTTTTTCCCAATTCTACCCCATTTGGATTTTTTTCCGCTTCCCACTACATGGCATGTAAATGTAAATGGTGCCATTAGAAAGAACAACTTGTCCTACAAAAATGAGCCCTCATAAGGCTATGTGAATGGAAAAATAAAAAAGTTAGGACTATGGGAAGAAGGGGGAGGTGGGGGGAATGAAAACAAAAAAATGGATAATCCCAGGGACCTTAAGGGGTTAAACATACTGTTTGTTAACACCAGTTAAGCCAGTGTCACTATAATATTATTTTTTATTGCTGTCATTGTGTTCAATATCTTAAAAGAGGGTGGAGAAAAAGAGACATTTGTAAAAAAAAAAAAAAAAATCAAATTAAATTAAAAATGAGTTAACAAAAATATATAGAAAAAAATAAAGCCAAACATATATGTGTGTGAGGAGGGGGGGATCCGGAAATATGGTTGTCAGCCAAAGATTCAGCAGCTATTGAATGTCTATGGATGCCCCAAAATAAAAATATTGATTACTACATTATAGGCCTAATATGGAGGTTTCATCCATTTTCTATGTTAAACTCAGTTATTAATGAATCTCTGAACCACTCATTCCTCTCATATTACTCTCAAAGAATATACAGTACAGACCCTATGCATTTCTATTCCTCAATACAAAATTAGTCCATATAGTTTTAGGACTTTACATTACAAGAAACACAAAAACTCCAAGATTTTTAACCCCTTAATAACCATACATGAAAAGAACTTAAAGGGCTTGTCTGCTTTGGTAATATTGATGACCTATCCTCAGGGTAGGTCATCAATATGAGATTAGAAAAGAGCCGACAGCCAGCACCCCCGCCAATCTGCTACTTGAAGAGAATGTAGCACACATGTAAGCGCTGCATTCTCTTCACTGTTTACCTGTTCGTCGCCGACATTGCAATGGCAAGCAGGTGTAAATACAACTCTGGAGTCTCCATTCACTTCAATGGGACAGCTCCTTCCTATTCAAGTTAATGGAAGTAAAGGGGATGACGAGTTGTAATTACACCTGCTCGCTGTTGAGCACTGCATTCTTTACAACTGATCATCTGGTGAGCCAAATATTATAAAAGCAGATGACTCCTTTGATAACCAGACTTTTTTTGTTGCTTTGTCCTCTCTGCATTTCAGCAACCATTTTTTTTTAGCAACCAACTTTTATATTTATTTATTTTCATTTACATGGCTGTCTGAGGTCTTTTTTCATGCAGGACAAATGTTATTATTTTAAGTGTTGTTCAGTGGTACATAAACTGCTTTGTAATAATAAAGTAGGTTATAATGTTTTTACTGTGAAAATATAGAAAAAAAAAACACTTGTTGATGTGTTTTGTTTTATGCCATTCAGGTTTTACCTGAAATAACTTGATAATTGAATTCTTCTGGTTATTGTAATATGAATATGAATATATCAGAATATGTGTATTTTACTTTTATTTAATGTAAGCACAACATAATATATTTTATACCAAATAGCGATTTTTGGGGGGTAGGAGTTAATTTATTTTTATTTCTTATTACATTATTTATAATATATATTTTTAAAAAACCCAATATAGGATTAATATTTAATAACTTCAGACTTTTAATGTATTAGCAAACTCCAGTATGCTAATACAGTATGCTCTTTTTCAGTAGGCAACAGGCTGTTGTTAGGGCAACACTAGTGTGCCCTAACAGCAGGCTTACTCAGAAGCCCTAAAGTCCTTTATACATTGGGGCTGACTGCAATCTCTGATCAGGTCACTGGGTAACCTGGTGGATCATTGATAAATGTAAATTTCTTCCAAGCTAAATAACTGGGGAATCAAACAAATAAAATGTATTATTTTTATATATTACACTTCAATAAAGCAAAATGTTCACTGGTAACTCACCATATTATAATGGGATATTATATATATTCAATGAATCCTAGTTATATTATCAATGTGCTGCTTTCACTTTTCTTCTGAGTATTATAAGATTTAAAAAAGGAACAATGAAAGCTGCCAAAAACTGTATTGAATATATTTGATTTCATTTAAATATGCTTAATTTAAAGGTTTATTGAGTTACCTGTGAGAATTTGACTTTATTGGGGTGTGGCACCAAGAATTAGTCATAGTCACATTCTGAGGGATGGAAAAGAGCAAAGAAAATTAGATATATGGCATAATAATAGTAACTTTATTGAGAATCTGATGAGTATGCCATCTCAACATCCTGGTGTCATATAGAATACATTTGAAAATAAAAAAATTGAGTGTTATCTTGGAACTTTATTGATATTTAGATTTTGATTACTGGGGGTGGGGGTCACTTAAGCTAGAAAAACTGGCATAAATGAAGATAGATATGCCAGGGCCAATGGCCTTATCCATGCTATGCCTGTCACCTTTTGAAGAAAGTAGCCATGGCAGCATAGGATGACACTTTTCCCCCCAAAAAAAAACATTTTAAAAGTTGAAAATGGTTTGCAATTTTTAAAAACCCTGTTTTCTATCATAGGCCCTTCAGAAATAAACACCCTTATATTCAAGAATTCTGTTTTTACAGCATTTTGTTTTTATAGCTTTCATCACCATGTATAAAAAATATGAAAACTTTATTCTCTGGGTTGACATAATTAAAGCAATACCATTTGATGTAAGTTTATGTTTTATTCATTATGAACACAACAAAAACACTTTAAAAAATGAATTTCTTTTTACAGTATGTTGTCACATTTCAAGGTTTCTCTATTTTTAGATGTTTTTCTATAACAAATCATTATAAAGAAACCACTTTTTTATTTTGTTTCTATAATCTGTATAGATAATTTATTTACAATTTTATTTAGTCCCACAATAGTACATTAACATTGACATTTGGCCATTTGTATAAAAACACTTTACCCTAGGTGGTTTTTATAGTCTCCTGGCTGCAATAGAATCTCATTAGTACCCCGTAATCACATCATGGAAGTGCCAATGGTCTAACACAGAGAGTCCCCTTGTCACTATTGACCATTTCATCTAATGGCTTAAATGGACAGTGGCTGGACTGTGAGAGCTGTAAAAAGGTGGAACTGTGAAATAACCCCTTAATGACTGTTATAAAAAGGTGCATTGGTGGTTGTTAAGGGGTTGTTAAGGGGCACAGCTACAGACCGGATAAGAGGGGCAGTAGGAAAATCTTAAAAATGGCGATGTGGTCTCCTTATATTCAGTACTACAGTACTACTATGAATTACTGCAAATAATAGTCCAGAATTGTGATGACAGATAACAGATAAAAGTTAAATTAGTCTACCAATTTAAACATTGTATGGTGGGAAATGACAAGGGCAGTTGGATGGTGGATTAGGAATTACATGCATTATTTCATCTGCCGGCTGTCTTAAAATTCAAAAATGTAATGGAGGGAAGGTAATTAGGCAAAAGATAGAGGAGTGGTCCTCGCATTATAGCCTTATAATCAACACATGTTTGATTTCAAATATATCAGCTTGCCAGTATTGCAATAATGGTTGTTTCAGTGATAAAATAAATGGCAAAAGGTGTCTTACAGACATTGAGTGGAGAAGTAGTGCATATGCGTTACCACCCCTCCATTCAACAAGGAAATGAAACCCCTGCTCTTGTAATTAATGAGGCCCAAGAAGTCGGTTCCACTGCAATCATGCTTTTATTGTGTGGATAGGTGATAAACGTGTATTTTAATGTGTGTGGGGCGAACATTTAAAGACCTATTGCAAAGGTAGCATGGATTAGAATATTAGCATGAACATTGACCTTTTCAATGACATGTCTTTATTTTGCTATTTTTCTTAATGATTGAAATTAAAGGGGTTCTCTGGGAATTAAGAAAATAAAGATACCTAAATATTACTTTATTATATATTCCCAAATATCTTTCATTATTTATAATGGCTTGTTTTGTCTGGGGAGCAATCATTAGGAGAAACAAAATGGCTGTTATCCTATTACTACATACAAAACCTGTCATAATCACACAGCAGGACACAGCCACATCCCCACCTCCTCTCTATACTTAATGTGTCCTCATGAGCTACGTTCTTACAGAGATTCAGCTGAAGATCTTATAATCTGTATTCAGGAGCACAATCCCTGACAAGCAGAGCAGAGAGGATGATGAGGCAGCTATTTAGCTCAGTGTTGTGAAGTAACTTGAATGCTGTATGATTAGGACAGGTTTTGTGTGTACTAATAGGACGGCGGTCATTTTAGTTCTCCTAATGATTGCTCCCTAGAGAAAACAAGCCATTTTAACTAATGAGTGGTATTGTATGTTATGTATCTTCATTTTCTTATTTACTGGAGAACTCCTTTAATGATAAACTTTTTTAGCGCTGTAGTTATAAAGTAAGACTAAAGGAGCATATTTTATATGACGTTATTTTATAAAATATGTAACATTGATGATTGTTCATGAAAGCTTACCTTTTCGAGCTGAGCATTTTTTTTGGACTTGTACAAGAATTCTCCAACAGCAACAAAAACAGAAAGCACCAGTCCAGCAGCTAAAACAATAAAAATGCCCCCAATATTTTGTACTCCTAGAGCACTAGCTTCTTTACTCTCTTCTTCTGGACAACCATTGCCTCTCCACCATTTCTCTTTCATCATATGGAGAATTCCCTCTTCTTGCAGCTGCAAAATGGCTATGGTTATTTTATCCCTATACGGAGACCCTACGGATAATAAAATAAATAATTACTTTCACTTGTATTATTTACATAATTATTTAAGATGTTTAAATATCAAGTCATGTTTAAACAGTAAAACAGCCCTAAGTTCAAATATACTTGAGTAAATTTTTGCAATATGAGCTTTTGTGAACCTATTTACCCCTGATGTCTCCATCCTAATTTCCTATTGCATTTCATTATTCAAAGGGTTGACTAGTAGAGATGAGCGAGCACTAAAATGCTCGGGTGCTCGTTATTCAAGTCGAATGTTTCCGGGTGCTTGTTTCGGATAACGAACCCCAAGTCAATGGGAGACTCGAGCATTTTTTGCAGGGGACCAAAGCTCTGCACAGGGAAGGTTGCGTGAAAACCTGGAAACCTCAGAAAATGATGGAAACACTATGGAAATGGACAGGAAACAGCAGGGGCAGCATGCATGGATGCCTCTGAGGCTGCCTAATCGTACCATTATGCCAAATTCTGGGCAACAGCCTGGTGGTGACCCTCAAGACAATTGTGCTGACCCAGACCAAGATGGGCAAGGCACATGCGCTGGCACATGTTAGGAAAGCACCCAACTAGGTGCAACGAAGGTCCATCACCGCCTGCGGGTGACACCACTGCCCATGCTGGCACTGCTGTCCTATCCCCCGCCCCAGGACGCAGGCATAAGCGTCTCCCTCCCCGTACCCACCCAATAGTCCACAGCATACACAAAGTTCTCCCAGCACAGTACCCAGCTCTCCCCATCCCAGACGGGCAAACACCCACCCTGTCCACGGCAGACACAAAGACCTCCAAGCACAGTGCCCAGTTTTCCTAATTCCAGACGGGCTAAGACGCACACTGCACCCACCCATTAGTCCCAACACGTGGGTGGGTGCAGAGCCTTTTAGTGCCCCTCAAGACAATGTTTGTGTGCCAGGGCCGGGTAGTAACCTTCCTTGAAGTTGTGGGGGAGAGGCCTCCGGTGACCCTCAAGACAATTTTGGGCGACAGCGTAGTGGCGAGCCTCCAAAAAATCGTGGGTGAGAGCCTGGAGGTGACCCTCAGAAACAATTGGTTTGAAAAAGCATGGTGGTGCACCCCTGAATGACAGTCTGTGACTGAGATTGCAGCTGAACCCGCTAAAATTGTAGTCTGACACACCTTGGTGGTGAACCCCTAAATTACATAGTTTGACTGAGATTGCAGTTTACAGCATAGGGGTGAACTCCAGGATGACTTGTTAAGACTGAGATTGCAGTTTACAGCATGGATGTAAACCCCAGAGTGCCTTGGTTAGACAAAGATTGCAGCTGAACCACCCAAAAATTTAGCCTGACACAGCATGACGGTGACAACAGATTGACCAAGTTAGATGAGGTAGCAGGTGAGCCACACAAAAATTTAGCCTGACACAGCATGGCGGTGACAACAGAGTGACCAAGTGAGACTGAGTTAGCAGATGAAGCACATAAAATTTTACCCTGACACAGCATGGCGGTGACAACAGAGTGACCAAGTGAGACTGAGTTAGCAGGTGAAGCACATAAAATTTTACCCTGACACAGCATGGCGGTGACAACAGAGTGACCAAGTGAGACTGAGTTAGCAGGTGAAGCATATAAAATTTTACCCTGACACAGCATGGCGGTGACAACAGAGTGACCAAGTGAGACTGAGTTAGCAGGTGAAGCACATAAAATTTTACCCAGACACAGCATGGCGGTGACAACAGAGTGACCAAGTGAGACTGAGTTAGCAGGTGAAGCACATAAAATTATACCCTGACACAGCATGGCGGTGACAACAGAGTGACTAAGTGAGACTGAGTTAACAGGTGAAGCATATAAAATTTTACCCTGACACAGCATGGCGGTGACAACAGAGTGACCAAGTGAGACTGAGTTAGCAGGTGAAGCATATAAAATTTTACCCTGACACAGCATGGCGGTGACAACAAAGTGACCAAGTGAGACTGAGTTAGCAGGTGAAGCACATAAAATTTTTCCCTGACACAGCATGGCGATGACAACAGAGTGACCAAGTGAGACTGAGTTAGCTGGTGAACCACCCAAAAATGTAGCCTGATAGCGTTGACACCACCAATGCCTTTGGCAGACTGAGATTACAGTCAAATGGCTGTAGATGAGCCTCCCAAAAATTGTTTTAGAGTGTTTAAAGTGGACTCTGCTAAAAAAAAAATTTGAGTGTATGTAGTTGACCCTCCTGAAAAATTGTTTTTGAGTGTCTGTAGTTGACCCTCCTAAAAAATTGTTTTTGAGTGTCTGTAGTTGACCCTCCTAAAAAATTGTTTTTGAGTGTCTGTAGTTGACCTTCCTAAAAAATTGATTGGAGAGAGGGCCTGTAGGTGGCCCTCCCTAAACATTGTTTGAAAAGAGAGCCAGTTGGCCCTCTGAAAAATTGCCTGTTGGCTCAGTGTTTGTGTAAGAAGAGAAGGAGGAGGAGGAGAGGATACATGAAGAATCTTCATGTTGAGCTTCTTTCTCCCGGTTGAGATTTGAATTCCGGTGAAATCCAGGCTTTATTCATTTTAATAAGCGTCAGCCTGTCAGCGCTGTCAATTGACAGGCGTGTACGCTTATCAGTGATGATACCACCAGCTGCACTGAAGACCCGCTCTGACAAAACGCTAGCGGCAGGGCAGGCCAGCACCTCCAATTCGTACAGCGGCAGTTCGGGCCACGTGTCCAGCTTTTCAACCCAGTAGTTGTATGGAGCAGAGTGATCAAGCAGGATGTTGGTATGGTCAGCTAGATACTCCCTCACCATCTTTCTGAACAGCTCCCCCTACTCTGCCTAGACTGGGGATGGGTGACATAGTCTTGCTGGGGTGACCCCTTGCCAGTGCTTAACAAGCTGCCTTCTCACCTTCTCTCCCCCACTAGTTGGCCCACAGAACTACATCCTCTGCCGCTAGCGGTGTCAGATGGGAAGGATAGTTTCAGCTTGTGCACCAGTGCCTGTTGATATTTATTCACTCTCATACTCCTTTCCTCTACAGGAATGAGAGTGGAAAAGTTCTGCTTGTACCGGAGGTCCAGGAGGGTGAACACCCAGTAATCGGTGTTGGCAAAAATGTTTTTAACGCGAGGGTCATGGGAAAGGCAGCCTAACATGAAGTCAGTCATGTGCGCCAGAGTCCCAACACGCAAGAATTCCCTCTCCTCAATAGGCTGACTCTCCATTTCCTCGTCCTCCAACTCCTCCTCTTCAGCCCATACACGCTGAACAGATAAGAAGGAATGAGCATTGGTACCCTCTTCAGTCTCTCCAACAGTCTCTTCCTCTTCCTCCTCATCCTCCTCCCCCTCCTCCAATACGAGCTGAGAAACAGACCTGAGGGTGCTCTGGCTATCAAGCAACGTATCTTCTTCCACCATCTCCTGTGACAAGCGCAAAGTATCTGACTTCATGCTGAGCAGTGAGTTTTTCAGCAGACAAAGCAGCGGGATGGTGACGCTGATAATGGCGGCATCGCCGCTGACCATCTGCATTGACTCCTCAAAGTTGCTTAACACCTGACAGATATCAGACATCCACTGCTCATTGTAGACTTGAGGAAGCTGACTAATCTGACTACAAGTTCTCGTGGAAGTTGTCATCTGGCAGTCTACAATGGCTCTGCGGTGCTGGTAAACCCTGGCTAACATGTGTAATGTTGAATTCCATCACGTGGGCACGTCGCACAACAGTCGGTGAGCTGGCAGTTGTAAGCACCGTTGCACTGCCCTGAGGGTGGCAGCATCTGTGGTTGACTTACGGAAATACGCGCAGATGCGTTGCACCTTGGTGAGCAATTCAGACAAATTGGAGTAGGTCTTGAGGAACCGCTGAACCACAAGATTGAACACGTGGGCCAGGCATAGCACATGTGTGAGTCTGCCGAGTTGCAGAGCCGCCACCAGGTTACGCCCGTTGTAACACACAACCATGCCTGGTTTGAGGTTCAGTGGCGCCAGCCAAAGATCGATCTGCACCGTGATGCCCTGTAACAGCTCTTGGGCGGTGTGCCTCTTGTCACCTAAGCTCAGCAGTTTCAGCACCGCCTGTTGGCGCTTACCCACGGCGGTGCACCTGCGCCTGGAGCTACCGACTGAAGGCGCCGTGCTCACGGATGGTAATTGAGAGGAGGAAGGGTAGGAGGAAGAGGCATAATAAGCCTGAGAAACTGTGACCGAAGCAGGCCCGCAATAATCGGTGTGGGAAGCACATGAGCGGCCCCAGGGTCAGACTCAGTCCCAGCCGCCACCAAGTTAACCCAATGTGCCTTCCACGTGTCCATGGTTAAGTGGGCCTTATCACTAATTGCGTTGGTCAGGGCACGGATGATGTTCTCTGACACGTGCTGGTGTAGGGCTGGGACGGCACATCGGGAAAAATAGTGGCGGCTGTGGACTAAGTACCGAGGGACAGCCACCGCCATCGGGTTGCGGAAAGCCTCAGTCTCTACCAGTCTATAGGGCAGCATCTCCAGGCTCAACAATTTGGAGATGTGGACGTTTAGGGCTTGAACATGTGGGTGGGCGAAATTGTATTTGCGCTTGCGCTCAAATGTCTGATGTAAAGACAGCTGAACACTGCTCTGGGACACATTGGTGGAGGGTGTGGAGGATTGTGGAGGTGAAGGGATGGTTGTAGGGCGGGAGGCACTCGTGCCTGGGTCCTGGGTGGGGGGTTGACTCACAGAGCCAGCATGTGACACAGGGGAAGGAGCAGTGGTGTGAACAGCCTTGGTTCCACTGAGTCGTGTGTTTAGCACTCATATGCCTGCGCATGCTGGTAGTGGTTAGGCTGGTAGTGGTGGCTCCCCTGCTGATCTTGGTGTGACACAGGTTGCACACCACAGTCC
>ONZH01000777.1:0-45383 GCA_900303285.1 Rhinella marina | reverse complement strand
CCTATTCCGTTTTTAAATTGCAATAACTTTTTTTCGAAAAGCCGCAGAGGGCTGAAATTTCGTGACATCTCTGCAGTTTTGGTCCAGAATATATTGGCCAAATTTCAATAAAATATCTCCACCCCCTTCCGAGATAAGGGGTCGAGATATTTTTGCATCCATAACAAGCTGCATAGGTACAAATGTACCCTCATATATTTTGAATGAAGATAATGCAAGGAAAAAAGAATAATATTTTTTTTAATGATAATGCTATTTTATTATTATAAACAAGTAAAAAAACTGACCGGGCTGCTGCAGGTACATGTGTGGGGTCGGAACTGCGCTCCGGCCCCACACATGTCACACAACACATACACACAGACACACACAGACATATACACATACAAACAGACACACATACACATACATACTTACATACTCCAGGGGCAAGTCTTCACAGCGCAGGTACAATTGTACCTCTGCAGCCTGTTAACGTTGTAAAATTATGCAGCCTGACAAGGGTTAAGACGGTCACCAGCAGGCCCTCACCATAATTTTTTAGACGGTCAGCTCAGCAGCAGGCCCTCAACCATAGTTTTTAGACGATCAGCTCAGCAGTAGGCCCTCAACCATGATTTGTTAGACGGTCAGCTCAGCAGCAGGCCCTCAACCATAATTTTCTAGATGGTCAGCTCAGCAGCAGGCCCTCAACCATCATTTTTTAGACGGTCAGCTCAGAAGCAGGCCCTCACCCATAGTTTTTTAGATGGTCAGCTCAGCAGCAGGCCCTCACCCATAATTTTTTAGACGGTCAGCTCAGCAGCAGGCCCTCACCCATAATGTTTTAGACGATCAGATGAGCAGCAGGCACTCGCCCCTAATGTTTTAGACAGTCAGATCAGCAGCAGACCCTCACCCCTAATGTTTTTGAGTGTCAACAGCAGGCCATCAATCATAATTTATCAAGGGTGTGTCTGATGCCCTACTTTATGTGTAATAAAGGGTGTATTGGAGTGCCTCTTCCTTGTAATTTTTGGCAGCACTTGCGCTTTATATACAAGTAAATATATGTTTCCTAACAATATTTCCTCAATGTTATCTTCGGTTTTTGGGGGGTATTCTTGTCATTCCGTAAAAGTGGCGTAATACTCGGACAACATTGTTCACAGCAGCGACTTTGGAGTCCAAGATGCATCCAGACATCCTCCACATGCTGTTCCCAAACCATTTCAGTGGTGTTTCCATCATTTTCTGACCTTTCCCTATGAACCAGACACCCTCCCCTCTTCAGAGCAGGGGGTGCCTGGTTTAGTGCACTGGTTCTCCCATTGACTTCCATTGTGCTCGGGTGCTCGGTAGAGCACTCGAGCATCACCTAGTCTTCGACCCGAGCACCCGAGCACTACGGTGCTCGATCAACACTAGTGGTGATGGTAAGTTTGCTAAAACAGTTTAAAGAGGACCTTTCACCACTCCTGACCTGCCTGTTTTAATAGCTTCATGCATTCTGCATGTAATAACAAGTCTGGAACATCTATTCTTATGTCTCTATGTTGTGCCATTCCTTTATTATTTGCACTAGAAGTTATGAATTAATTGCTATTTGTCTTCAGTAAGGGAACAGAGGGGAGGTAACAAGTTGGGGGGTGTCCCTGCACAGACTGAACATGGCAGCACTGATTGGATAAAGTCAGTCTGTGCAGGTACACACCCCCAACTGGTCACCTCCCCTCTGTTCCTTTACTAAAGGCAAATAGCAATTCACCTATAACTTCTAGTGCAAATAATAAAGGAATGGCACAACATAGAGCCATAAGAATAGATGCTCCAGAATTGTTAGTACGTGGGGAATGCATGGAGCTATTAAAACAGGCATGTCAGGAGTGGTGAAAGGTCCTCTTTAAGAAGGGCGTGGCTGTATTTCTGGAGTGTAGTAATAGTACAGGTACAGTAAGGCTGAGTTCACACTTCAGTTATTTGGTCATTTTCATCAGTTATTGTGAGCCAAAAGCAGGTGTGGGTCAAAAACACAGAACAGGTGCAGATCTTTCCATTATACCTTATGTCTGTGTAGCATCCACTCCTGGTTTTGGCTCACAAAAACTTATGCAAATAACTGATCAAATAACTGATGTGTGAACAAGGCCTAAGGCTCCATTCACACGTCCGCAAATGGCGTCCGCATCCGTTCCGTTTTTGCGGAACGGGTGCGGACCCATTCAGTTTCAATGGGGCTGCAAAAGATGTGCCGTCCCCATCCGCACTTACGGTCCACGGCCCCGCAAAAAAATAGAACATGTCCTATTCTTGTCCGCAGCCACGGACAAGAATAGGCATTTCTATAGTGCCGACACATGGCCGGTGTCCGTGTTTTGCGGATCCACAATGACACACGGACATGTGAATGGAGCCTTACAGTTACTAGATTTATGGAGAAGGGTCGTTGAGGGAGTTATTCTGACTGCCTCATTTTTTTTCTCCTAAAATGAGGAAAATTGGGTTCTATTTGCAAATCTTTTTGCCTTCCTCTGGATCAACTTGCAGAATTACAGGCTGAACTAGACTGACAGATGTCTTTTTTCAGTCTTGCAAATTATAGGGGTCATTTACTAATCTAAAATACGCCTATTTCTGTGGCTTTTCCCCACTCACGCTAGGTCTAAAATTGTGGGCCTTGAAGCATTATATTTTTATTTTTGTCAATGAGGGTAGTATTCAAAAATAGTTTCTCTAAACCAGACATCCACTATTCTTTTTATGTAGAATATTTTCATCTACAGATACAGAATAACCAAATAACCAAACAGCCAATAACTAATACTTACTTCAAATGTGTTCAGTAGTTCATCTATTTCTTTTTTCAGAAATGTAAAGATTTCTGATTGCAGACTTTCTATGTTGTTTAAGATAATTCTGGCTATTTTCACCTGAAATAAAATTGTAAATATATATGAACAATAATAAATAGCACATTTCACTTGCACAGATTTTAGTATGTGCTCAAAATTTACGAAGTGTGCACAAGATTTTCACCACCAAAATGCTGCTGGTTAGATCTGTCAAGTAAACTAATGCAACATTTGTGACAACCCTATGACAATTTACCATAGTTAATTTGGCGCATTAATTTGTCATTGTTCTAGTCTCATTGGTGATGCTGTTGGAGGGGTTGGCTACCGTGTACTAGAGTTGCACATTGATTCTGCCTTTTGATTATTTTTTGATCATTCTGAATTGTTCAACTTCACTATTCCTCCTTTGCTACCTGGGTTCTGCTGTTTTACCACATCTAGCATTTTCTGCTAAAGGTCTATTTAGACGGGACGATACAGCAGGTGATTGTCAGGAAGGAAGCGCTCATTCCTGGCAATCACCTGCTTGTCAGTGGAGGAGCCTGGAGCATTTACATGCAGCGATCTTCTCCACAGTATGGGGAGGAGCGATTGGTAATGCCACAGCTCGTCCCCATACAGACTCATTTCCCAGCAGCAGAGTTTAATGATGTTTTTTGTGTCAGCATGAATAATCTATTACTTAATGAACGAGCGTTTTGGTTGTTCACCGGTACTTTTACACCTCCAGATAATTGCTAACGAGCATTCCTATTTCTTTATTTTCCTTCAGTTATCTGATCTGTGTAGCAGTAGCTAATTAGGCAATCTAGTTAATCTGGTTCAGTTAGGTGTTAAGGTGGATTAACACCTTGCAATAATCGGGCAGATTATTGGGAACAAACGTTCTTGCGAACCCTTGTTCCCGACATTCATGCAGGGGGTGATCATGTCATTTATGCAGGTACCTAAATTATCATTTCTGGGCAGCAGATTGTGCTGTTTAAACAGTGTTCTGCTGCCCAGAAACAGCGCAATAGCAACCCCTCATCCTCATACTGTAGAGATGGTTGCATATAAATGCAGCTTTTTCCTCCACTGAGCGAGCAGCTGTCAGGAAGTAACGCTTCCTTCCCGACATTCTGCTGCTCATTACACTGTGTAAATGCACCTTTAGTAAGTGAATATCTTTTTACATTTAGCTTGGCTTTACTTTTGACTTCTCCTATTGACCATTGATTGACTGATTACTGGTAAAATGACAGCTGGATTTGCCCGATTTTGCATTTTTGCACTAGTTGTGCTTCTCTGGTTCCTACGAGGCTATTTGACCACACTACTGTCCCTAATTACTGCATAGTCCTTAACCTTCCATGTACCCATCTGCCGCTTTGTCAGTCTGCGACTACTCTGTATATGTAACCTAGGGCTTAGCAGCAGTCAAGTCTATCCTGCCTTGTGGTCAGCTCTGGGGAAAACCTGTTTTAGCTCTTTTATTATTAGCACCTGAGTGGCTTTAGCAAAATCTGACTAGTTAAGACTTTTTACTTGAATGGCGTGTATTGTATGGGGAGATCCCCTGCATTTGTACCGAATTGCATTATTTTATTATATGTTTATACCCAATTGTGTCAGTTGGGATGTCTTCTTTGCCATAAAAATTCTTAATCAAAGGACCAATTACCGCTGCTACTGCACCATGTCTTGTATTATGCCATTTAAAGGGATTCTGTCAGCTAGTTTAAGCCTATAGAGCTGAGGACATGGGCTGCTAGATTGCCACTAGCCTGTCCACAATATACTTTTCCCATTGCTCTGTGTATCTTTGTTTAGTCAAAAAAACGATTTTATTCATATGCTAATAGGGGTTATAAGGAGCCCAAGGGGCGGTTACCAATGTTCCTGGATCCCAGCCGTGCCCACTGTGAAGGAGCCCAGCAGCGCCCCGCATCCTCTCATCTCCTCCTCGCTCCCCCGACTTCACGCATTCAGAGTGCTGTAATCTCGCGCGTGCCATCTCGCGCATGCGCAGTTCGTTCCCTGATGCTGACGCCAGCACAGGGAAGGAACAGTTTACCAGCACTGACAAGCGGCGTACTCGCGCATGCGCGAGATTACGGCGCTCTGGATGCGTGAAGTCGGGGGAGCAAGGAGGAGATGAGAGGATGTGGGGCGGTGCTGGGCTCCTTCACAGTGGGTGCAGCTGGGATCCAGGAACATTGGTAACCGCCCCTTGGGCTCCTTATAACCCCTATTAGCATATGAATAAAATCGTTTTTTTTGACTAAACAAAGACACACAAAGAAATGGGAAAAGTATATTGTGGACAGGCTAGTGGCCATCTAGCAGCCCATGTCCTCAGCTCTATAGGCTTAAACTAGTTGACAGAATCCCTTTAATGCTGATTAACACCATGTGCATATGACGTACATGATATAACGTATGGCAGGGATGCTCATCCTACGGCCCTCCAGCTGTTGTAAAACTACAACTCCCAGCATGCCCTAACTGTAGGCTGTCCAGGCATGCTGGGAGTTGTAGTTTTGCAATAGCTGGAGGGCCGCAGGTTGAGCATGCCTGCTGTATGGCTTATTATTCATAGTGGTTATATGATGCATTAACATTATTTTTCTAATACATTACTTTGTATGGGTCATGTCGTTTCCAATATTGCACTGGTTAAGATGTGGCCCCAGACACCATGATATGGCAGTGACCAACTTTAGCAGGAGAATTCAAGGCAATGTCCCTCATTTAGGTCAATAACTAGATTATTTAAGGGGTTGTCCTCCTTGTCTTAAGAGTCACAGTGGAGGCAAGAGTGGAGGTTGGTGGGCATGTGAATACTACAACTCTGTGTGGAAGTGCCAACTCTGTGAAAAAACTGCAACCTGGTAGGAGACGGCAAGGGTGCTAGCAGTTTGTGCTATGATTGCTCAGTCTGTTCAGTTAGATTCCACAGCAGTCTGTGTGGCAACACCAGGTGTTAAGGAGGCTCTGCATGATACTGCTATGCCTATAAGAAGGTCTGAGAGAGACTTTGCACATCATGGCCACCTTGCTGTCATATATCCCTGTATCAGGGAAGATTTGCAAATATTGGCTACTGACTATTGGCTCCTGCACCACATGGAAGCCACAGCTGCTGTTCAGTGAGTTGGATTTTTATATATTTTACGAATTGTGGGGGGAGATTTATCAAGACCTGTGCTGCCAGGGAATGCCTCTAATTTATGATGAGGAGCACACCTCATCGTTGTGCATCTAAAGAGAAATCTATTACAGCTAAAAGCTACTGTAGAGTTCTGGTTTCATTTGGTGTAAATGGAAAAAATTTGTCAGGAAGGTTGGCCGAGCCCCCTTCTCCCTCTCTTGCCACACCCTTTTAGATAAAGTGGCGAGGGCGGAATAAAATTTGAGTGATGCAACAATATTTTAAAAAGCCACAGTTAAAAAGTCACAACCACAACGTTTGCAACTTTATAACGCCATTTTTCAGACACAAGGGAGATTATATTAGTATACAGTGGCTCACCCTCCCAGACAAAAATGGACGCGGTGCTCTCTTCCACGGCATACCCCCTGCTGGACTAGGTAATATTGCAAAGAAAGTACGAATAAGGAAGGGCACTCGTCCTATCTGGTATATAATGGATTATGTACTACACCCTTTTAAGAATTTACATATTTTTTATTACTGTACATATATCTCAAATATTAAAAAAGCACACACAGGAAGTGTGTTGGAAAATGTTACATAAAGGAAATACTTAAAAAAGGGGATCATTCAAAGACACGTAACAATATTAGAAATTAGATGGAATTATTAGACCAACATGATTAATTTGATGGATTTCATAATCATGATTAATAATTATAGCTAATTAATGTACTGTAGAATATAATATAGTAATATCGTATAAATATATATATATAGTTCAGTAACAGATCTTTATTTATTCCATAGCGTGATTGTAGTCAATTAATTAATTTTGATATAAGGATCAAATTTTTCATATCATGATTTAAATGTTCTAATAAATCATGATTATTACTTTAATATTAGAGATGAGCGAACATGCTCGTCCGAGCTTGGTGCTCGTTCGAGCATTAGGGTATTCGCATGTGCTCGATACTCGGGCGAGCATCTCGCGATACTCAAGGAAATGGCATCTTCCTCTTCCTGCATGTTTGGCGGCTTTTTCTCAGCCAATCAACATGCAGGAGAGTCTTTGGTACCCCCTAGCATCACGTGGAACCCCTACAAGTCGATAGCAGGGATTGGCTGGCCAGATCAGATGACCTAAGAATATCAGAATCTGGTCCCGCGATGCTCGCCTCAGACGCCGCCTGGATGAGATTAGGGATAGAGATGCTGTCTGTTAGGGAGAGTGTTAGGGCCTCCATTTAGAATTTGGTTAGGCAGGAATCATCCACAAAGAACCCAACAGTCCTTCTAAGGGCTACAACGACCTTTTTTTTGGCCTCCTCTCGGCTGCAGGCTGGGACTTGTAGTGCAGCTACCGCCATCTTGGCTGCACACTGTTAGGGCGTGAAATTAGAATCTGGTTAGGCAGGAATCATCCACAAAGAACCCAACGCTCCTTCTAAGGGCTACAACGACCTTTTTTTTTGGCCTCCTCTCGGCTGCTGGCTGGGACTTGTAGTGCAGCTACCGCCATCTTGGCTGCACACTGTGCACAGCAACTGGTGGCAGGAAGGGAGAGCACATGGTCCACACAGACCCCAATGAAATTTCCCAAAGTCCTCTCAGTACTTATTTTTGCTGCTGCTGTATCTTGGCTTGCTGGGATCTGTAGTGCAGTCTAGGGAATACGTTTTTTCTCTCAGTTATATATACTACTTTCCAGTGAACAATTTTGTGGTGTGCGGTACACTAGCTGCAGTCTAGAGAATTCGTTTTTTTCTCTCAGTTATATATATGCTACAGTCCAGTTAACAATTGTGTGGTGTGCGGTACACTAGCCACAGTCTAGAGAATACGTTTTTTCTCTCAGTTATATATACTACAGTCCAGTGAACAATTGTGCAGTGTGCGGTACACTAGCTGCAGTCTAGAGTATACGTTTTTTCACTCAGTTATATATACTACAGTCCAGTGAACAATTGTGTGGTGTGCGGTACAATAGCCGCAGTCTAGAGAATACTTTTTTCACTCAGTTATATATACTACAGACCAGTGAACAATTGTGCGGTGTGCGGTACACTAGCCGCAGTCTAGAGAATACATTTTTTTCACTCAGTTATATATACTACAGTCCAGTGAACAATTGTGTGGTGTGCGGCACAATAGCCGCAGTCTAGAGAATACATTTTTTCACTCAGTTATATATACTACAGTCCAGTGAACAATTGTGCGGTGTGCGGTACACTAGCCGCAGTCTAGAGAATACGTTTTTTCTCTCAGTTATATATACTACAGTCCAGTGAACAATTGTGCGGTGTGCGGTACACTATCCGCAGTCTAGAGAATACGTTTTTTCTCTCAGTTATATATACTACAGTCCAGTGAACAATTGTGCGGTCTACGGTACACTAGCCGCAGTCTAGAGAATATGTTTTTTCTCTCAGTTATATATACTACAGTCCAGTGAACAATTGTGCGGTGTGCTGTACACTAGCCGCAGTCTAGAAAATACGCTTTTTCTCTCAGTTATATATACTACAGTCCAGTGAACAATTTTGTGGTGTGCGGTAACCTAGCCGCAGTCTAGAGAATACGTTTTTTCTCTCAGTTATATATACTACAGTCCAGTGAACAACTGTGTGGTGTGCGGTACACTAGCCGCAGTCTAGAGAATATGTTTTTTCACTCAGTTATATATACTACAGTCCAGTGAACAATTGTGTGGTGTGCGGTACACTAGCCGCAGTCTAGAGAATACGTTTTTTTCACTCAGTTATATATACTACAGTCCAGTGAACAATTGTGTGGTGTGCGGTACACTAGCTGCAGTCTAGAGAATACGTTTTTTTCACTCAGTTATATATACTACAGTCCAGTGAACAATTGTGTGGTGTGCGGTACACTAGCCGCAGTCTAGAGAATATGTTTTTTTCACTCAGCTATATATACTACAGTCCAGTGAACAATTGTGTGGTGTGCGGTACAATAGCCGCAGTCTAGAGAATAAGTTTTTTCACTCAGTTATATATACTACAGTCCAGTGAACAATTGTGTGGTGTGCGGTACACTAGCTGCAGTCTAGAGAATACGTTTTTTTCACTCAGTTATACACTCACCGGCCACTTTATTAGGTACACCTGTCCAACTGCTCGTTAACACTTAATTTCTAATCAGCCAATCACATGGCGGCAACTCAGTGCATTTAGGCATGTAGACATGGTCAAGACAATCTCCTGCAGTTCAAACCGAGCATCAGTATGGGGAAGAAAGGTGATTTGAGTGCCTTTGAACGTGGCATGGTTGTTGGTGCCAGAAGGGCTGGTCTGAGTATTTCAGAAACTGCTGATCTACTGGGATTTTCATGCACAACCATCTCTAGGGTTTACAGAGAATGGTCCGAAAAAGAAAAAACATCCAGTGAGCGGCAGTTCTGTGGGCAGAAATGCCTTGTTGATGCCAGAGGTCAGAGGAGAATGGGCAGACTGGTTCGAGCTGATAGAAAGGCAACAGTGACTCAAATTGCCACCCGTTACAACCAAGGTAGGCAGAAGAGCATCTCTGAACGCACAGTACGTCGAACTTTGAGGCAGATGGGCTACAGCAGCAGAAGACCACACCGGGTGCCACTCCTTTCAGCTAAGAACAGGAAACTGAGGCTACAATTTGCACAAGCTCATCGAAATTGGACAGTAGAAGATTGGAAAAACGTTGCCTGGTCTGATGAGTCTCGATTTCTGCTGCGACATTCAGATGGTAGGGTCAGAATTTGGCGTCAACAACATGAAAGCATGGATCCATCCTGCCTTGTATCAACGGTTCAAGCTGGTGGTGGTGGTGTCATGGTGTGGGGAATATTTTCTTGGCACTCTTTGGGCCCCTTGGTACCAATTGAGCATCGTTGCAACGCCACAGCCTACCTGAGTATTGTTGCTGACCATGTCCATCCCTTTATGACCACAATGTACCCAACATCTGATGGCTACTTTCAGCAGGATAATGCGCCATGTCATAAAGCTGGAATCATCTCAGACTGGTTTCTTGAACATGACAATGAGTTCACTGTACTCAAATGGCCTCCACAGTCACCAGATCTCAATCCAATAGAGCATCTTTGGGATGTGGTGGAACGGGAGATTCGCATCATGGATGTGCAGCCGACAAATCTGCGGCAACTGTGTGATGCCATCATGTCAATATGGACCAAAATCTCTGAGGAATGCTTCCAGCACCTTGTTGAATCTATGCCACGAAGAATTGAGGCAGTTCTGAAGGCAAAAGGGGGTCCAACCCGTTACTAGCATGGTGTACCTAATAAAGTGGCCGGTGAGTGTATATACTACAGTCCAGTGAACAATTGTGTGGTGTGCGGTACAATAGCCGCAGTCTAGAGAATACGTTTTTTCACTCAGTTATATATACTACAGTCCAGTGAACAATTGTGCGGTGTGCGGTACACTAGCCGCAGTCTAGAGAATACGTTTTTTCTCTCAGTTATATATACTACAGTCCAGTGAACAATTGTGCGGTGTGCGGTGTGCGGTACACTAGCCGCAGTCTAGAGAATAAGTTTTTTCTCTCAGTTATATATACTACAGTCCAGTGAACAATTGTGCGGTCTACGGTACACTAGCCGCAGTCTAGAGAATATGTTTTTTCTCTCAGTTATATATACTACAGTCCAGTGAACAATTGTGCGGTGTGCTGTACACTAGCCGCAGTCTAGAGAATACGTTTTTTCTCTCAGTTATATATACTACAGTCCAGTGAACAACTGTGTGGTGTGCGGTACACTAGCCGCAGTCTAGAGAATACGTTTTTCACTCAGTTATATATACTACAGTCCAGTGAACAATTGTGCGGTGTGTGGTACACTAGCCGCTGTCTAGAGAATACGTTTTTTCTCTCAGTTATATATACTACAGTCCAGTGAACAATTGTGTGGTGTGTGGTACACTAGCCGCAGTCTAGAGAATACGTTTTTTCACTCAGTTATATATACTACAGTCCAGTGAACAATTGTGCGGTGTGTGGTACACTAGCCGCAGTCTAGAGAATACGTATTTTCTCTCAGTTATATATACTACAATCCAGTGAACAATTGTGTGGTGTGCGGTGCAATAGCCGCAGTCTAGAGAATAAATTTTTTCTCTCAGTTATATATACTACAATCCAGTGAACAATTGTGTGGTGTGCGGTACACTAGCCGCAGTCTAGAGAATACATTTTTTCTCTCAGTTATATATACTACAATCCAGTGAACAATTGTGTGGTGTGCGGTACACTAGCCGCAGTCTAGAGAATACGTTTTTTCACTCAGTTATATATACTACAGTCCAGTGAACAATTGTGTGGTGTGCGGTACACTAGCCGCAGTCTAGAGAATACGTTTTTTCACTCAGTTATATATACTACAGTCCAGTGAACAATTGTGCGGTGTGTGGTACACTAGCCGCAGTCTAGAGAATACGTTTTTACTCTCAGTTATATATACTACAGTCCAGTGAACAATTGTGTGGTGTGCGGTACACTAGCCGCAGTCTAGAGAATACGTTTTTTCACTCAGTTATATATACTACAGTCCAGTGAACAATTATGCGGTGTGTGGTACACTAGCCGCAGTCTAGAGAATACGTTTTTTCTCTCAGTTATATGTCCTACAGTCCAGTGAACAATTGTGCGGTGTGCGGTACACTAGCCGCTGTCTAGAGAATACGTTTTTTCTCTCAGTTATATATACTACAGTCCAGTGAACAATTGTGTGGTGTGTGGTACACTAGCCGCAGTCTAGAGAATACGTTTTTTCACTCAGTTATATATACTACAGTCCAGTGAACAATTGTGCGGTGTGTGGTACACTAGCCGCAGTCTAGAGAATACGTATTTTCTCTCAGTTATATATACTACAATCCAGTGAACAATTGTGTGGTGTGCGGTACAATAGCCGCAGTCTAGAGAATAAATTTTTTCTCTCAGTTATATATACTACAATCCAGTGAACAATTGTGTGGTGTGCGGTACACTAGCCGCAGTCTAGAGAATACATTTTTTCTCTCAGTTATATATACTACAATCCAGTGAACAATTGTGTGGTGTGCGGTACACTAGCCGCAGTCTAGAGAATACGTTTTTTCACTCAGTTATATATACTACAGTCCAGTGAACAATTGTGTGGTGTGCGGTACACTAGCTGCAGTCTAGAGAATATTATTATTTTTTTAATTATATATACTACAGTCCAGTGAAAAATTGTGTGGTGTGTGGTACACTAGCTGCAGTCTAGAGAATACGTGTTTTGGCCTCAGATAGTAATTCTACAGTCTACTGAATACGGTTTTGGCCTCAGATATTAATTCTACAGTTTAGTGAATATACAAAATGGTGAACCCCAGGGGTAAGGGTCGAGGACATGGGCGCGGGCGTCCAAGTGATGTAGGGGGCAGAGGCCGTGGTCCTGGGCAGGGTGACTCAGTACCTGCTGATGAGGGAGCATTGGAACGCCACAGAGGTTCGCTCCCTAGCTTCATCTCGCAACTTACAGGGTCAAGTGGTACAGCACTATTGAAACCACAACAGTTCGAACAGGTGATGACGTGGATAGCGGATAATGTGTCCAGTAATTTATCCACCACCCAGTCTTCCATGCAGTCCACCCACGCTAGCCAAGGGAGTAGACCTCTGGCTTCTCCAGCTCAACCTCCTTCCCCCCAGCCTGCCCCCTCCCCATGGAAAATATGGATTCAGATCCGGCATACTCCCAGGAACTCTTTTCAGGACCCTTCCCAGAGTCACAAACCACTGCTCAGCAGCAACCTGAGCAGTTGCTCTGTCCCGATGCCCAAAATTTTGAACCTTTGCAGTCTGTGGGTGATGAGAGTGTGGACTTAGTGCAAGTAGTGTGTCAAGAGGTGTCGGATGATGATGATGATGAGACACGGTTGTCAGAGAGTGACGTTGTTGTCAGGGCAGTAAGTCCGAGGGGGGAGCAGAGTGAGGAATCGGAGGAAGAGCTGGTGGATGATGAGGTGACTGACCCGAGCTGAGTTGGTAAGCCTAGTCAAGACAGTGCTTCTGAGGGGGAGGCAAGTGCAGCACCAGAACAGGTTGGAAGAGGCAGTGGGGTGGCCAGAGGGAGAAGCAGGGCCAGAGCAAGTAGATCAGCAACTGTTTCACGGAGTGAAGCTCCCGTGCCGAGGCCTAGATGTTCGCAAGTCTGGAGGTTCTTTAAAGAAAGTGAGTCAGTGAACTTGACTACCAGTTCTCGTGGAAGCTGTCATCTGGCAGTCTACAATCGCCCTGCGGTGCTGGTAAACCCTGGCTAACATGTGGAATGTGGAATTCCATCGCGTAGGCACGTCGCACAACAGTCGTTGAGCTGGCAGTTGTATGCGCCGTTGCACTGCCCTGAGAGTGGCAGCATCTGTGGTTGACTTGCGGAAATGCGCACAGACGCGTCGCTCCTTGGTGAGCAAATCAGACAAATTGGGGTAGGTCTTGAGGAACCGCTGAACCACAAGATTGAACACGTGGGCCAGGCATGGCACATGTGTGAGCCTGCCGAGTTGCAGAGCCGCCACCTGGTTACGCCCGTTGTCACACACAACCATGCCTGGTTTGAGGTTCAGCAGCGCCAGCCAAAGATCGGTCTGCGCTGTGATGCCCTGTAACAGGTCTTGGGCGGTGTGCCTCTTGTCACCTAAGCTCAACAGTTTCAGCACCGCCTGTTGGCGCTTACCCACGGCAGTGCTGCTGTGCCTAGAGCTACCGACTGAAGGCGCCGTGCTCAAGGATGGTAATTGAGAAAGGAGGAGGAGGGGTTGGAGGAAGAGGCATAATAAGCCTGAGAAACCGTGACCGAGGTAGGCCCCGCAATATGTGGTTCACCTGCTACCTCAGTCTAACTTGGTCACTCTGGGTTCAGCGCCATGCTGTTTCAGGGTAAATTTTTATGTGGTTCACCTGCTACCTCAGTGTAACTTGGTCACTCTGTTGTCACCGCCATGCTGTGTCAGGGTAAATTTATATGTGGTTCACCTGCTACCTCAGTCTAACTTGGTCACTCTGTTGTCACCGCTAAGCTGTATCAGGTTAAATTTATATGTGGTTCACCTGCTACCTCAGTCTAACTTGGTCACTCTGTTGTCACCGCTAAGCTGTATCAGGGTAAATTTTTATGTGGTTCACCTGCTACCTCATCTAACTTGGTCACTTGTTGGTGTCACCGCCATGCTGTGTCAGGCTTATGCCTGCGTCCTGGGGCGGGGGATAGGACAGCACTGCTAGCATGGGCAGTGGTGACACCCGCAGGCGGTGATGGACCTTCGTTGCACCTAGTTGGGTGCTTTCCTAACATGTGCCAGCGCATGTGCCTTGCCCATCTTGGTCTGGGTCAGCACAATTGTCTTGAGGGTCACCACCAGGCTGTTGACTATTCACAGAGATGCTGGATTCTAAAACTTAACTTTTAATCAAACAAAATAGAAATAAAAATAAAGAAATGCTGGATGAATATCCATTCGTTACTCGGATAAGGTAACAGACGTCTACGTTTCTCAACAATGAAATTATACAAAATCAAGATACCAGGGGAGAGACTGGGGTATATTGTGTGGTAAGAGATAAAGGAAAGATGTCCCTATTTTTATACCTCACATTATCCCTCACCCAGGGAAGTCACCTAGTGGTGGAGACTCCCTGGTCCCGTACCTACTCTGTCTCTCCCTCAATTCTCCCTATTAGAAAAAAGAGAAAAACCCAACGCGTTTCCCCTCAAGCGAGGTTCATCAGGGGTTAATATGGGAGGATAATGATATATATTGCTAGTTATAGGAAGAGATGATGATGCCTAGTGATACCAAATTAGATATATAATAATAACAGCCATAAAATAGACCGCACCGGCAGTGGTTGCCCCAGAGGCAGGCTGATTGTTAAATCACCAATAAGAAAACTAGCAATAAATCAGGATGCTGGAAGACAGATATCTCAGAGATAACAAGGCCCTACTTACACCAAGCAATGGATACGCGGTGTACAAATACAACAAAGTAGAAACGGCCTAATACAGCAATATCATATAATAGATGTGGTCGAAGGACCTCTTACGTGACCTAAGCTGCATCCCCAGATAGACAATATAGACCAATTCTGTAAGGGCAGTGATGTTGAAGGCGATGGTGAGGGCCAGAGCGCAGTGTCCAAACGGCTAGGGCGTGCCACAGGTGAACTGTGTCTTAAGTACAGCACATACCGGAACTCACCGACCGCATCTTCCCATGCTGGAACGCACGCTAGATCATGTGTGTCAAAGTCCCAGTCACGTGATCGTAACAAGTGGTCACGTGATCACTAACAGGAAGTGATGCGGTTCAGACTGGAACGCAAAGGCGCTCCATATATATATATAGGCCTGGATATTACCCCGGGAGCATGATATATGAAAAACAGGACTCCATTAAAGTAGATTAAAGGTCGTAAATACGATCCCCGCTGGAAACATACTGGTGAGCAATGCATAGGTGCAATCAATATAATAAAACAAATGAAGACTTATACTTGTATATTGATTAATGAGAATAGACAAAATTAAAGGGGATGGATAGGGGAATGGGGGAGGGGGAAGGGAGGTAGGGCAGAAAAGGTAAGGAAGAACCACCAGGCTGTTGCCCAGAATTTGGGGTAATGGTGGGATTAGGCAGCCGCAGAGGCATCCATGCATGCTGCCCCTGCTGTTTCCTGTCCATTTCCGTGGTGTTTCCATCATTTTCTGAGGTTTCCAGGTTTTCAGGCAACCTTCCCTGTGCAGAGCTTTGGTCCCCTGCAAAAATGCTCGAGTCTCCCATTGACTTCAATGGGGTTCGTTACTCGAAACGGGCACCCGAGCATCGGGAAAAATTCGACTCGAATAACGAGCACCCGAGCATTTTAGTACTCGCTCATCTCTATTTAATATCCATCAATCTATCATATATGGCTCACAATATGATTATATACATGCACTTGACAATTGGTTAGCAACAATAAAAAATGCAAAAAAAATAAAAATAAAAAATAATACAAAAGTTATTAAAAGCAAGATTTATATAGAAATCCAGTTGAAAAATTAGGAGAAATATATTACATATCATTCAAAAAAACTATATAGGTCATATGTTTATATCTGCTCTTCTGTGTCTGTCTCAGTACGTATTTGTAATATACTGATTCAATTGTACCAGTTCAAATATATATATGTTGTTTTTATCCTCTTCAATTGGTTAATTACGATCTTGTTATAGTTCACACTGCGATAAGGCCTCTTTCACACGAACGTTGTGTTTTGCGGTCCGCAAATTGCGGATCCGCAAAAACAACGGATGGCATCCGTGTGCATTCCGTATTTTGCAGAACGGAACAGCTGGCCCCTAATAGAACAGTACTATTCTTGTCCGTAACATGGACAAGAATAGGACATGCTCTATTTTTTTTTGCGGGCTACGGAACGGAGCAACGGATGCGGACAGCACACGGTGTGCTGTCCGCATTTTTTGTGGGCTCATAGAAATGAATGGGTCCGCATTTTTCATGTGAAAAATGCGGATCGGAGCCCGCAAAAAATGCTGTCGTGTGAAAGAGGCCTAAGTCCCACATAAATGTAGGTAGTATAATAAAATAAATCCCACAATTGATAAGAGCAGCCATGACAAAGTTTCTTTTTGTATAGGTTTAATTGTACCCTTAGGAATGAATATATGTTGCCACGTGGGACGCCGAAGTCCGGAGACATTTGTGCCGGACACATCGAGTACATCCTGCTGCCTTCTATCAGGAGCCACCGAGGAACGGGTAACGTAAAGATGATACACCTGATAAGCTACTGAGAGGTGATCCAAATAAGTCATTATAACGCCCTTATAAATAAGGCAACTATATTTGCTTAATACGACATATATTAATTGCTAAGGGTACAATTGAACCTATACAAAAAGAAACTTTGTCGCTAATCACAGCTGCTCTTATCAATTGTGGGATTTATTTTATTATACTACCTACATTTATGCAGGACTTATCTCAGTGTGAACTATAATGCCCCTTTCACACGAGCGGGAGATTCGCATGTCTCCCGCAACGCATCTACAGGGCTGGACTCGGCACTGACAGGGATCACATATAATGCTCTGCGATCCCTGTCCGTGCTGAGTCCAGCCCTGTAGATGCGTTGCGGGAGACATGCGAGTCTCCCGCTCGTGTGAAAGGGGCATAACAAGATCGTAATTAACCCATTAAAGATGATTAAAAAAAAAAAAAATATATATATATATATTTGAACTGGTACAATTGAATCAGTATATTACAAATACGTAATGAGACAGACACAGAAGAGCAGATATAAACATATGGCCTATATCAGTTTTTTTTTTTTTTTATGATATGTAATATATCTCTCCTCATTTTTCAACTGGATTTCTATCTATATTTTTCATCTTGTTTTTAATAACTTTTGTATTATTATTTTTTTTTTGCAGTTTTTATTGTTGCTAACCAGTTGTCAAATGCATGTATATAATCATAGGAACCCAGTGCTACAACACACCTGCTAAACACAAAGCCACAATACTGCCCACTTTTGGTAGGAAATCCCAAAATATGCAAATCAGCTTTTCTGAAGGCTGGTTTACATGTCTCTTTTCCAGAGGAGGGCTCTTTCCCTCATTTATGTGAAGTCAATTTGGACCTTAATTTGAAACACTCAGCTAATTGGATATAAAACAAGTTTCAGGAAATTTACTCATCTCTAGTTGTGATTTATATTGTGCAATAATTCACAGTCCCCAAATACAGCAATGTCATATTGTGTTTATACAGTATATTTACATTACCCTAGATCTGGAGTGATTTCCAGCAAAGAATGGGTTGAATGCAGAACGTGTTATTATATTTGCTTCATTTAAATCCCACATTCGCTCTGCTTCAGTTGCACTTTCATGAAATGTTTCTGTCACCTGTTAATTATAGAAGTTTTTAATATACATACATAACATATGTTTTTCCTTGAGCCTTCAAAGGGTTGTCTATTAAAAACATTTCTATATTTTCAAACCAGCTATTGGATCTGCATGATTTAGTAATTTCACATAATTAAAAAAACATATTTGTATAGTGCCATCTGCTGTTTGTTCTTTTTCTTATTTCTCTGTTCACTTCAGCAGCATTGCTCAGGTGGGCATACAAGCTCAGTTTCATCCTTTAACTGTCTCCAGCCAGATATTATTTTAGTAGCTGTGACAGTTACAGGGAGAGAGCTGCAGAAGAAAGGACACAGTCTCCACGCTGCAATAGGGAGAGATCTTCAACAGAAAGGACATACCCACTGAGCTGCAGCAGAAAGGATATGAGTTCCCCCTCTCCCCCCAGATACCAGCTTGAAATAAAACTAGCAGAACAATGAGTGTATGTGAGGTACAGGGCTGGTTTTAGCTTTATTAGAAAGAGATTGTCATGCACTATATGATGTCTGATTTTCATTTTTTATATTATCATGGGATAACCCCTTTAAAGGGGTCTTCCAGAAGTTTATTATTGATGATCGATCGTTAGGATAGGAAATCAATATCAAATTGGTGGGAGGCTGACTCCCAGCACCTCTGCCAAACAGCTGTTTGCAGAGACCACTGTTGGAAACAGAGACAGGAACACCACAGCTCTGTGCACTGTGTAGTGGCTGTGCCGGATTACCGCAGCACTGTTCCCATTCACTCTGGGTGCCTGGTTCCAGCATAGTGTTTTCTGAAAATAGTTGATCATAGGGTTTCTGTGAGTCGAACCCCCACACATCTAATACTAAGATCTATTCTAAGGATGATCATCAATATTAAACCCCAAGAAAACCAACTGTAGCACCTTTTTGACCTTCTCTGTACATCTAAGGAGCAATGGGAAGCTAGTTTAACTGACCCATGCAGTACATGTATGGTGCAGAGGAAATGGTCACCATGTCCCTGCCAGCAGGCCATCTTAGCTAGAGACCCAGGGGGATTGTATCAATGCAGATTGGTCAATCACAGCTTCTTCACTGTAAAAGCCAATGAGTGGGGCTGCAGGTGGCCGAAAATAGAGATAATTGCTGCTGCACAGGACAGCACCAATCATCTCCATATTGACAGAGGAGGGATGTATAGCATACCAGCCAATCGCAGCACAAGAGAGGCATGTGACCTACGTCTCACTTCACGTCGCCATTTCAGTTGGTTACAGTTTGCAGAGAGATTCTGTGCCCTTTCTTGCTCTGTGTTGGCCTGCTGGGACCTATGGTCCACCACTGCTGAGCACTAAATTGTTATCTTAATGTTTTTTCTTTCCTTTCGCCTACATTTTATTACAAATTTTATACAGCTTTTTCACACGTAAAAGCACTACATAATCACACACCATACACATCCCATAAAAAAATGCCCAAATCCTCCCAAAGACTGTATTCAGCTGAGGAGGCATACTCCATCATTGCCTCTGATACAGTAAGGGAGAAGAGGATACCACATTCTTTTTCTCCTCTTTCTTCTCCTCATCCAGTGATGAAGGACCCTCAAGAAGGCGCCCTAGGACAACAGCTGAGGCAACCTCCCTAAAGTGGTCCCTTAAGGTTACATAAGGTTATGGTTACATACCCGAACTGTCTGCCACTACTTAAGGGAGCCCGGCCCAAATTGCAGCACATCAACCAGCTCCGTTGCCATCTGGACCTTGTGTCCGATAACCAGTTTCTCCACTCTTTCCTAACCAGGGTACCTCATCCAAAGCCGCATTCTGTGGGTCAGTGGCTGGCCACCTCCAGGACCTCTCATTCTCCCTCAGCCACGTACACATCTCCATCTTGTCCTTACCCAACCCTGCTGCTCCCAGATGACCCATATTCCTACTACCTCCTGTAAGGGGTCATCTCAATGGCTTCCTTATGGCTTCTCACACTGAGTTCCCAGTTACTTTTTAAAGGGAACCCATCACACCAAAAATGCAGTGCAGCATGTTATAGACCAGAAGGAGCTGAGCAGATTGATATATAGCTTTGTAGGAAACTATTCAAAATTAACTATATTTCGTTCATTGAAATTCCTACTCTTTCTATGCTGAGGAGTGTAGTCTTTCCTGTATCACTGTACATAGAGGTGAGGCAGTTGTCAATGTCTGAGTTGGCCCAACCCTTGGACTCCTAAGCCCAGAATGGAGACAGAATTTAAATAAATGAATAACAACTGAATAATTTCCTACAAAACTTTACATCAAGCTGCTCAGCTCTTCCTGCTGTATAATGTGCTGCCTGCATTTCAGACAGTGACAGGTTCCCTTTAAGTGAGGTGACAACTATTTACATGATATGTTTTGGGGAAAAAGACACCTGGTAAGCTGCATGACACAAGAAGCTGGAGGACCTGTACATCGTGCAAAGGATACTGTAAAAACTGTAAACGTATAAAAGAACTACTTTTAAACAATACAAGACCTTTTAAAAAATGGTATAACTTAGGAAAATATTGCACACCATGCTTGTGATGAGAGGGAAGAGAACAGTACTTAAACTATAAGAGTGAGCTTCATAACTAGTAGCGTATCAATCTCAAGAGTGATAAACCATTCTTATCCACCACAGTCTAATCATGGGTAATGTGAGGAGGGGAGTATACAGATCAAGGGGATGTAGCAGAGTCAGCTAGGAGGTTCCATTTTTTCAGATCAGGACCTTCATCCACCAAACTTGCAGTGTAATGCTCCATTCACACGTCCTGTTTTTCTTTCCTGATTTGATCCTGATCTGGACCCATTCATTTCAATGGGTCCTGAAAAAATCAGGATCGAATCAGGAAAGAAAAACAGGACGTGTGAATGGAGCCTAATAGGCTCCATTCCTTTGAAAGACTATTTTGGTGGGGAAACTCCACCTAAATTTAATATCTGCTTCGCAGAGAGCAGAGGTTGCTGGAGCAAATTTGGGGCAAACTTGAAGCGTTCTAGGAAACAAAAGTAGAGAACCATATGGATCCGGAAGGGAGCTGCATTTTCTGAGAATTGGCCAGACAAAAACCGATGCACGCAGCAGTTTTTCGTCCAGCGGATTCCTGGTATTCTCTGCTGGAACTGCCTTCCGGAAATTAGGGTTAGTCCAGTCCCCACACTAGCGTTTATCTGTTCTGGCAGCCTGCTGGATCCGTACTACAGTATACACCCGTGAGTTGACGGAAGTCCGTCTGGCCCTATTCACTATAAGGGGGAAGCAGCATGGATTCGGCAACAGCACGCCATATATGCCGAGAGGCGGCCAGACAAAAACCGATGCGTACAGCGGTATCTTTTCCGGCAACGTGTGACATCAAAGAGATTGCACTTCTGTCTCTGGTGACTATCAAGCTGTGTACGTTTATGATACTTTGTAACTGCATATTGTTATTGTAATCTCCAAGCAATGTGTCACCTGTTGGAAATAAGTTTATTAAAAGGTCACATGTCTGCCAGGGCCAAGGACCACACACAAAACTAACCCTGTTACAAACTGCATAATAAATGTGGGTATTTGATATACAAGCATAGATAAAATTCTGAAATATGCATTTTACTGACCTGTTCATCAAGTTTGTTTGTATAAACTGTTTCCAGCTTCTTGAATAGATTATTTAATACATTATTAAACTTATGAAAGAGTTCATTTTCCCTGATATCTCGGACTCTAAAAGTGAAATCAAAAGAAATGGATCATTAGCGAATTGAAGTTGACGAAGTGGAATTAGATCCAAATTTCAGGAAACATTTAATTCGCCCCGAAGTCGAATTTCCTTGCACTTCTTGGGAACGAATCAGATTTTTTCTAAAATGACTGCTGCACATATTAGAAAGAGGAAGTAAGGAGCCTGGGAATGAGGGATCACCTATAATGCCATGCAGATAGTCAGTCAGCAGCTAGCCAGCCCCTGTGATGTAACAGCCCTATAAAAAAAGTCTCCTACTGCCCAGTCCCAGACCATTTTCCAGTGCAGGGAGAGACTTTACAGGCACTAAGGACAATGTTCAGGAAAGACTTTATTAACAAAAAAATTACTATTGAACAGTTCAGGGAAAGATTATTGATAGTATAAGGATGGAATAGGGAGGCATTATCCACACTATAGGGAGACAGCAGGGGACAATTGAACTTTGTAAAGCCTGGGTAATAGGAGCTATTCTATTACACCTTATTGGTGAACAAAAGTACTTTAATACTACTGATTTTTGGTTGCTTGCATTCTTTGATACATCAGTAATTCCAGTAATCCTTGATTCTGTTATTGGGGTGAAACTGTGGTCCGATTTTACACATTTTAGGGTGCTCAAGTTGTATTATACATAAGTATATTCGTTAATCCCTAATTGTGGAATTGGTGTGAAATTGCGGTCTGATACTACAAGTTTTGGAGTGTTTATTTATTTATTTATTTTATATATAAGTACATCCATTCATCCTTGTTTTAGGGGTGAAACTGCGGCCTGACACATTTGCTCTTTTACCCTTGCAGTTACAGTACAGTATGTCCGACAGACAGGAGACAGGCCCTTCTAAGGGAACGGGCAGTGGCCAAAATGTTTCTGGAGTTGGCAGAAGTAGCAGCAGAAGAAAGGGGGCGATGGTGGTAGCAGCAGTCGCAGCAACAGGCCAGAGGTGCTAGTGTCATCCAACGGTTGTGCTTTGACCAGCAATCCAGCTGTCCTTGAATGGTTGACTCAGTCTTCAACTACATCGCAAGTGACATCAGACACCCCCAGCCAGGAGTCAGTGGGTTCCTCTGACACCATGTTTAGTTGGCATGGCTTGGGAACAAGCTCTGTGCATGCACCTGTTCTGAACCTGCCTCTTTCATTTTCTGTTCCTTCTGCTCAAAAAGCACTGTATACCGTTGGCTCACTCCACTTTTGAGCGAGGACAAGCTTATAGAAGACAGTCAGCAGGTACTGCCCAGCCAAGATCTGGAGGAGAGATGCGCTGCTTTCTCTGGTAGGCGGGCAAGTAGGGACAATGAGAGTCGTGTGGGAGCTGGTGTTGCGAGTGGCCAGGCATGTGGCCCTGAGACATCAGTGACATGCAGACAGTAGTGGATGATGATGTTGCTAATCGCAAGTGGGAGCAGGTGAAGAGGGGGCTTCATCATCATCAGGAGAAGAGGGTGGCAGCTTGCGCGTGAGGCAGCGGCTGAGCCAGCAGGGTGGCAGCGTGGCCGTGAGTCAGCAGGGTGGCAGCAGTGTGAGGTCATGTTGACTGCTCACGTGGTTGACATACTCCCCATAATGTAACTGAGCCATTGTGCTGACTTCTCCTGTGGTTGCCACCTCACCACTCTGTGACTGGACCACTATGTTGACTTCTCATGCATTTGCCACCCTCACAACTCTCTAACTGGACCACTGTGTTGACTCCTCATGCAGTTGCCAACCTCGCCATAATGTAACTGGGCCACTATGTTGACTCCTCATGCAGTTCACCTCACCACTCTGTAACTGGGTCACTGTGTTGATTCCTCATATGGTTGCCACCTCACCACTTTGTAACTGGACCACTATGTTGACTCCTCATGCGGTTGCCACACTCCCCATAATGTTACTGAGCCATTGTGTTGACTTCTCATGCGGTTGCCACCTCACCACTCTGTAACTGGGCCACTATATTGACTCTTCATCCGATTGCTACCCTCCCCATTAATGTAACTGGGCCACTGTGTTGTCTCCTCATGCAGTTGCCAACTTACCGCTCTTTAACTGGGCCACTATATTGACTCTTCATGCGGTTGCCACCCTCCCCATCATGTAACTGGGCCACTGTGTTAACTCCTCATGCGGTTGCCACCCTCCCCATACTGTAACTGGGCCACTGTGTTGACTCCTCATGCAGTTGCCACCCTCCCCACTCTACGACGGGGCCACTATTGTCCGTTTGGCCTTGTTGACATCACCATTTATTTTACCCTTTTTCTGATCTGGCAGAAGGACGGAAAAATAGGAGACACAACGGATCCTGTCTTTGGAGCAGCCGTAAGGCCTTTATGACACAGTCCCTATTTTGCATCTGGATACGCTCATGATTTGGAAGCCAAAAGCAGTAGTGGGTACAAAACACAGAAGACCGCAAACTTTCCAATCACGTGTCATCTCTGTTTTGGATCCACTCCTGTTTTTTTTGGCCTTAGCAATACTGATGGATTACTGACCAAATGATGACCATGTGAAGGCAGATACTCAAAAGACAGGGTCTGTTTTTTGGGGGTTGTTGTTATGACGGATCAGAAGAAGGGCAAAATAAACAGTGACATCAACACAAACTTACTGCTGACACCCTCTCCACTCAGGGGGACACTACGTGTATCAGCATGAAACAGAACAGGTTCTGTAGAAATCTATGTGGAATCCGCTGATGTCGGTGTAAGAGGAATGTGCTTTTTCACTGTATAGTAGAATCTTGGGCCACTGCACAGTTCTTCATACCTGGTGCTAACATTGACCTGTAAGGCTGAGTTCACACTTCAGTTATTTGGTCAATTTTGGCCCTGTAACTGACCAAATAGGTGAAGTGTGAACTGATCTCTAAGAGTGACACCTGTCATTTGCATGTCATACTGACTCACAGTACTATTTTACTACCACAGCAGACTAGCTATGCATGTTTCTGCAATGCACAGTGTTCTACACTAATATACAGGCTCTCTGCAGCCAGGAAATAGCTGTTTTTAAATGTGATTCATCACAAATAAATTCAGATCGAATCAAATATTTTTGGGAAATTTGGCGTACCGTCCAAATCAAATTTTTAAAAAATATTCGCTCATCTATATTTATAATGTATTAACTATACTAATCAAAATCTTATTTTACACAATGCCTTGGAGAGAACTAGACAAGAGTGAAAGAGGGACCAAAGCATTATATTTCAAATAGAACTTAATGAATGGCTAACTATTTTCTATTGTACGGTATAATTGTTGAATTGATACAATTATAGTTGGTTAAAGGAGTTGTTCAAGAGTTAATTAACTGGTATTGTTGACTTGTCTTATAGTGATTACTTACCATGTGACTGGTGCAGTTAATCACTGGCCTCAGCAGTAATTCCCGCATGGACCAGTAATTGCATAAGATTTTGTTGAATATACAGTATTTAATACAGTATCAACTAACAGACTGGATGCAATGGTAACTTGAAGTGCACGTACAGCAAGAAGTCAACAAGACTAGCAGGCGCACCAGAGCAGCAACGGAAAAAACAGATGAGTAATATTTTTTTTAATTTTAACCCCTTAAGGACTGGCCAAATTTTAACTTTGCATTTTTGTTTTTTCTTCCATGCCTTCCATTTCAATAGTTTTGACATTTTCAACCGCAGCAATACTTATGTTTAATTTATTATGTTTATTTTTTTGCTTAATTTTATATGTAAAATTGGGAAAGGGGGGGTTAATGTTTTGTGCTTTTTTATTTTTTACTGTCATTTTTAGTTTGCTTGAGGGACTTGAACACATAGGGGGTCATTTATTAAGACCAGCGTTTTAGACGCCAGTCTTAATAAAGCCCTATAGCTGGCAGAGGATCCGCCAAAGTTATGAAGAAGCGCAGGCCTCTCCATCTAATGCCGCTTCTAAATTTAATGTCCAGCTTCCTTGCTGGCTTACATTTAGTCCATTTTCTACACCTAAACCAGGCATAGAAAATGATGAATGAGATGGGACTGCCGGACAGTCCCCTTCCCTGCCCACACCACGCCCATAATTTTAGACCTGGTGTGAGCCAGGAAAAGCCACAGATTGCGGCGCAACCGACTGTTGTGCCGCCATGTGCGCCTGAAATATGCCTAATATAGGCGTATTTCAGTATAATAAATGACCCCCATAGTTTTCTTATCACTTGTACCACAGATTGAAATAGAATTCTATTTGCAGTCTATAGGATTTTTACTGACTGTCTGTAAGGCCATGCCATAGGAACAGTTTTGCATGAAGCTCACTATGACGGGCCATCAGGAAGGGAGAAGAACACCCCTGTTTCAGGATTGGTGGGGTCCCAGTGGTTAAACCCCAAACAATGAGTTAGTTAAATTTTTAATTTCGCACAGATTGCACAAGAACAGGAAATGTCAAACATTACTCAGACTAAGGTCTCACATTGCAAAATGTCTAAGATGGTCTGGCTTGTCTAGGATCTTGTTATCAATACTGAAACACTGAAGCTGTGTCACTTTTGTAGTGTTTGTGTGATTTAATGTAGTGTGTGTTAGGCTCCATTCACACGTCCTGTTTTTCTTTCCTGATTCGATCCTGATTTTTTCAGGACCCATTGAAATGAATGGATCCAGATCAGGATCAGGATCGAATCAGGAAAGAAAAACAGGACGTGTGAATGGAGCCTTAATGTGATCATTTAGCCCCAGCCTCAGACAGAGCAGTTCTAAACTTGTGGTATCATGCCACAAAAGCCACTAAAATGTCAGTTAAAATTTCTTACCATTCTATACCTAGGTCACGTATTTTTGTAACAAAACTGCAAGATTATATAATACTTACTCTCGATTTTTATACATTTCAAGTATGTTGATGTTGTTTGCCAATAAGTCTTCCGCTGTTATTTTATCTCTCAAAGATTTTTGCAACTGCATAAAAAAAGAAAAAATATATATAAATGCAGTAAGATTTTAGTAAAGCCAAAATATTTATATTTGTTTAATTTACATTTAATTCTATATGTATTCATTGCAAAATTTCTATAGACCAACAAAAAAGTTAGGATTTTAAATATTAATGTGATCAAAATGATTAACGTTTATTTTTTATTGTTAAACTTAACCCGTTAGTGACCGTTCATATGGTCTTTTACTGTGCTTCTGCATTGCAATATATAACACCTGTAAACAGCAAAAATTGGTGTCTGATAGCATCATAAAAGGAATTCCCATAGATAAACTACAATAGCTCTACTAAAAATATATGGGCCAATCCATACATAAATGTAATTCATTAATAAATAATCTTTATTAAAAAAAAATGCATAATTAAAAACATTAAAAAAAATGGTGTGATCATGAGATTTGAGAACTGGGGGGCGGGGGTTTACATAAAAATACAGATGTAGCCGAGCTAAACTTGACTCCGATAACACATGGCACAGTGTTATCTTGGTTATCTCATGACAAAGGCCATTGTAATCCATTGAAAAGTTAGTTATCTTTTTCTTGCCATTCTTTACTTAACGTGTTAACCATCAAGTTTAGCTCAGCTGCATCTATAGGTCTCATAGTTAAAGTGCCTAGTGCAAAAAATATCAATTAATGCATATAATAAGGAAAATTCCTCCCACCGTGGTTAGAAATAACCACAATAGAAAGCAATAGTGCAATTTAAATAATACCAACCACACAGCAGCTCCCAGCCCCAACATGGATTTCGTTTGTGCTTCTTCTGGGGGTCTGCATCAAAATACCTTGCACCCTGTCTGTGTGGGCTGACACCCTCTCCATCAACTCTACCACACCATTATCCCAATATATTACCCCATCAAGGACGACCCCCCTAATTTGCTTCTGTGATTCAGTCATCCTGCCATTCAGCCTGTCTGTTCGCTGACTAGGCCTTGCTGATTAACCTGTTCGGCTTTTCTGTATGGATTGATAAGGCCTAGGAAAAAGCATTAACCTATGTGCTTTCCCATGGTTTTCCTATAGTGTGCAAGCATAACCACTAGAGATGAGCGAGCACTAAAATGCTCGGGTGCTCGTTATTCGAGTCGAACTTTTCCCGATGCTCGGGTGCTCTATTCGAATAACGAACCCCATTGAAGTCAATGGGAGACTCGAGCATTTTTGCAGGGGACCAAGGCTCTGCCTAGGGAAGGCTGGGTGAAAACCTGGAAACATCAGAAAATGATGGAAACACCACGGAAATGGACAGGAAACAGCAGGGGCAGCATGCATGGATGCCTCTGAGGCTGTCTAATCCCACCATTACCCTAAATTCTCAGGCAACAGCCTGGTGGTTACCCTCATGGCAATTGTGCTCACCCAGACCAAGAAAGGCGAGGCACATGCCCATCACATGTTAGGGAAGCACCCAACTAGGTGCAACGAAGGTCCATCACCGCCTGCAGGTGACACCACTGCTCATGCTGGCACTGCTGTGCTATCCCCCGCCCCACGACGCAGGCATTAGCCTGACACATCATGGTGACAGCGTAGTGACACCAACAAGTGACCAAGTTAGATTGAGGTAGCAGTCAAATGTCTGTAGGCGAGCCTCCCAAAAATTTGTTTTGGAGTGTCCGAAGTTGACCCTCCTAAAAAAATTGTTTAGGAGTGTCTGTAGTTGACTCTCCTGTAAAATATTTTTTTTTGTTTTCCCTGTTATTAGTTAATGTACAACCAATGGCTGGCATGGTGGGAATATATAGGTTTTGCGTCACAGACGGTCCACTGCACCGTTACATTTTCTTCATCATTGCCAATTACTTTTTCACCAACTGTTGTCTGGCAATGATAAAAGGGAAGGTGAATCCACTGCGAAGAAAAGTGTCATCCTCCTACAATTCTACACTTGCTCTCAATTGAAAAGGGGATGTTCTCGCCGTGGACTTCCTCATAGTGGCCGCTTCTGTGGACGACAGAGGTGATGTACCTACTGACAGCCTGACCGAACACAATGGCAGACGGGGAGACACTCCCTCGTGTAAAATTGTTTTGGAGTGTCTGCGGTTGACCCTCCTGTAAAATATTTTTTTTCCCTGTTATTAGTTAATGTACAACCCATGGCTGGCACGGTGAGAATATATAGGGAAGCACCCAACTAGGTGCAACGAAGGTCCATCACCCATGCCCATGCTGGCACTGCTCTCCTATCCCCAGCCACACGAAGTTAGATGAGGTAGTAGGTGAGCCACCCAAAAATTTAGCCCGACGCAGCATGGCGGTGACAACAGAGTGACCGGTAGCAGGAGGTGAAGCATCCTCCAAGTGGGCAGTACATGAGCGGCCCCAGGGTCAGATTTGGTCAGAGTATGTGAAATGTCCAGGGTGGCCGAACGCCGGGCTCGACGGCGGACCCGTTTCGGGTTATCGATTGTCGAAATGTTGGCTTACATCAAGTTTAGTATCTGTTCTTATCAGTTGCTGTGGCTGTTGGTGGTAAAGTGGTGAGCATAGCTGCTTCCCAAGCAGTTGACCCGGGTTCGATTCCCGTCTATCGCAGGAGGCAATTAAAAGAAGAACCAAAAAAAAATTAGTACAATATCTAATACGTCCCCTACCCGGGTAAATTGTTTGGAGAGAGGGCCTGTAGGTGGGGGGAAGAAGGTTGAGCTGGAAGAGCCAGAGGAGTGCCCCCTTGGCTAGCGTGTGTGGTGGTGACAACAGCCGGATGGAGTTAGAATGACGACGCAGGACCCCAACTTAACAATTTAGCATCAACCGGTACAGTCGTAAATTATGAGCTCGATCAAGTGTGGCATGTGTTCTATGTATTCTTCTCAGTTTAATACCGTATATGGCAGCTATCCGGAAAAATAGTTTGGAGAGAGAGAAAGATAGGAAAAAGACGTAAATTGTTTGGAGAGAGGGCCTGTAGGTTGGGGGCAGACTGGGGGGAAGGAGGTTGAGGTGGAGGAGCCAGAGGAGTGCTCCATTGGGTAACGTGGGTGGACTGCGTGGAAGACTGACTGGTGGACAAATTACTTGAAGCATTGTCCGCAATCCACGACATCAGCTGTTTGCACTGTTGTGGTTTCAACAGTCCTCTACCATGTGTCCCTGTAAGTTGAGACATGAAGCTAGGGAGTGTAGCTCTGCGGCGTTCCTCTGCTCCCTCATCAGCAGGTACTGTCTCACCCTGCCCAGGACCCCGGCAGTAATTGAATGCCCAAGCCCACGACCTCGTCCTCGACCCTTAGCCCTGGGGTTCAACATTTTCTGTATATAAGTGTATTATATATAAAAATAAAAAATGGGCCTGCTGTACTGAAACCCACAAACTTGTTCAGTCTGGTTTAATTAAGTGACATACAGAAAGTGTCACCTGGACAGAAAATACGGATTGTAGTGAGTGTACAGCTGAACTGTGACACGCAGAATGGTTCCACGCAGCTGTGTGAAATGGATTCGTATCACTGAGCTAAAACAACAAAAAAACAATTTTTTTTATATATATATTTTTTTTATATTTTTTTTTTAGTTTTGTTTTTTTTGGAACGTGACGTGCAGAAACTATTGTAGACCTAACTCACACCCTGCTGACGGTGGCTATTTTGACTGCGACCCAGACAAATGTCACACACAGATTTTTGTGATCAAGCTATATACGTGAGAGCAAAAGACCTGGTTGGATTAAGTGATGTACAGAAAGTGTCACCTGGACAAAAATTACGGATTGTAGTGAGTGTACAGCTGAACTGTGACACGCAGAATGGTTCCACACAGCTGTGTGAAATGGATTCGTATCACTGAGCTAAAACAACAAAAAAACTATTTTTTTTATATATTTTTTTTTTTTAGATTTTTTTTTAGTTTTGTTTTTTTTGGAACGTGACGTGCAGAAACTATCGTAGACCTAACTCAGACCCTGCTGACGGTGGCTATTTTGACTGGGACCCAGACAAATGTCGCACAGAGATTTTTGTGATCAAGCTATATACGTGAGAGCAAAAGACCTGGTTGGATTAAGTGACGTACAGAAAGTGTCACCTGGACAGAAAATACGGATTGTAGTGAGTGTACAGCTGAACTGTGACACACAGAATGGTTCCACACTGCTGTATGAAATGGATTTGTATCACTGAGATATAACAATAAAAAGGGTTATATATGGCGATAGCTGCACTACTAGTGCCAGCCAGCCAAGCCAGGAGACAAAAAAAAAATGTCTTGTAGCCCTTAGAAGGGCTGTTGGGTTCTTGTGAGATCACTTCTGCCTAACAAAGAACTAAATGCAGGCCCTAACACTTTCCCTGAAACGCAGCAGCTTTATCCCTAACGACATCCAGACAGCATCTGGGCCAAGCACCGCGGGCAGTCACTAGTATATTCCAGGGTCACCTGATCAGGCCAGCCAACCCCTGCTATCGACATGTAAGGGCCCCACGTGATGCTGGGTTTACCGCAGAGTCTCCTGGCTTGTGATTGGCTGAGTTTATAGGCGCCAAAAATGCACAATGCGGAAGTTGCCATTTCCTCGAGCATGGCGAGATACTCGTCCGAGCAGCGAGCACTTACGAGTACCATAATACTCGAACGAGCACCAAGCTCGGACGAGTATGCTCGCTCATCTCTAATAACCACCACTGATGGATTGCACAATTGTCGTAACCATGGAAACGAGCAGTGTATAATGTGATGGAAAAATTAATCCAGCTAGCAAAGGAAGCAATACGGACAATCATAATACATTAGTAAGTGGCTGGTATTAAATTCCTCTACATAATAAATGCTTTTTTCTGAAGTGAGACAACCTTTTAAAACAAGATCAGAATCACAGCATTATCTCAACTACATTAAGAGATATATCTTTTAGAAATTGGGTAGGTGATGAAAGCAGCTAAAACCTGCTTTCACTTTCACCTGCTATAATTTCCGACCCGATTTCTAACAGCTATATGTCCCAATGTAGAGGAGATAATGCTGTTATCTTGCTCCTGATCCTGTTTTAAAACTTAGACTGTCTGCTTTCAAACAACACCAGAACCATATCTCTATCTGCTCCCAATCCAGAAATATAAGTGGTTAAAGAAGCCCGCCGCGTCACCCTGCTGTCAGAGCTCTATAGACTGTGAGTACTCTGTGCTGAAGGTGTCATGGCTGCCTTGGCAACACTGGGGCACTTCAGCTCCAACAACCTTTCAAGATCTGAAAGTGCTGAGTGGCACAGCTGATAAATAAGACATCGGGCCAGTACATAAATGCTGTGACTGCGGACTATAAGATTTTTTTTCTTGCTAAAAAGTACATTTTATAGTCCAAAGAATACAGTAATTGATGTGTCCCAATTTTTGTGGCTAATCGGTGTATCACATTTTTTGTGCCTAGTTTGTACATGATAATTGTTGGTGTATAATTGGTGCACCATATTTTTGGTGCTTGACTTGTGCATCACAATTTTTTGTGCATAATTGTTGCCTCAGATTTTGTTTTGTGCCTAATTGGTGCATAACATTTTTGTGCTTATTATTTATTTGTGCATCACATTTTTGTGCCCATCTTTGTGCTTTATTGGTACGTCAATTTTTTTTGTCCCTAACTGATGCATCACAATTTTTTGTGCCTAGTTGGTGCATTACAATTTTTGTGCCTTATTGATGCATCATAATTTGTTGTGCATAGTTGGTGCATCACAATTTTTTCAAAATCGGTTCATAATTTTTTTGTGTTGAATATGCGTGTAGTAGGCGTACAGCGCCAATTTTCTATATTTTAAAAGCTACTGGCATTTATTGCTGTTGCCCAAAAAACATATTATTTGATCTGTGCTGAAGTGGGACAATTACAGCCCGTTGAAGCGTGTATTATTCTCAAGAAAAAGAGTTTTAGTAGGCGTACAGCGCCAAAGTTCTATATAGTTAACTATTGTAGCAGCTATTAGTGTTGCAAAAAAAACGTATTATTCGCTCGGTGTTAAAGTGGGAGAATTACAGCCCGTTGTAGCGTGTATTATTCTCAAGAAAAATAGTTTTAGTAGGCGCACAGCGCCAAAGTTCTATATTTTAAAAGCTACTGGCATTTATTGCTGTTGCCCAAAAAACATATTATTTGCTCTGTGCTGAAGTGGGACAATTACAGCCCGTTGTAGCGTGTATTATTCTCAAGAAAAAGAGTTTTAGTAGGCGTACAGCGCCAAAAGCTACTGGCATTTATTACTGTTGCCCAAATAACATGTTATTTGCTCTGTGCTGAAGTGGGACAATTACAGCCCGTTGTAGCGTGTATTATTCTCAAGAAAAGAGTTTTAGTAGGCGTACAGCGCCAAAGTTCTATATTTTAAAAGCTACTGGCATTTATTGCTGTTGCCTAAAAAACATATTATTTGATCTGTGTTGAAGTGGAAGAATTACAGCCCGTTGTAGCGTGTATTATTCTCAAGAAAAGGAGTTTTAGTAGGCGTACAGCGCCAAAGTTCTATATAGTAAAGTGTTCTAACGGCTATTAGTGTTGAAAAAAAAACATATTATTCGCTCGGTCCTGAAGTGGGAGAATTACAGCCCTTTGTAGCGTGTATTATTCTAAAAAAAGCTTGATTTGGCCTACAGCGCCAAAGTTCTATATTTTAATAGCTACTGGCATTTATTACTGTTGCCCAAATAACATTATTTGCTCTGTGCTGAAGTGGGACAATTACAGCCCGTTGTAGAGTGTATTATTCTAAAAAAAGCTTGATTTGGCCTACAGCGCCAAAGTTCTATATTTTAAAAGCTACTGGCATTTATTACTGTTGCCCAAATAACATGTTATTTGCTCTGTGCTGAAGTGGGACAATTACAGCCCGTTGTAGCATGTATTATTCTAAAAAAAGCTTGATTTGGCCTACAGCGCCAAAGTTCTATATTTTAAAAGCGACTGGCATTTATTACTGTTGCCCAAAAAAAATATTATTTGCTTAATGCTGAAGTGGGACAATAACAGCCCGTTGTAGCGTGTATAATCCTAAAAAAAAAAGAGTTTTATTAGGCGTACAGCGCCAAAGTTCTATATAGTAAAGTGTTCTAGCAGCTATTAGTGTTGTCAAAAAAACGTATTATTCGCTCGGTGCTGTAGTGGGACAATTACAGCCCTTTGCACAGGGGAGTGGCAGAGGCCTAAATGTTTCTGGCGTGCGCAGGCACAGGTCGCAGCAGAGTAAGGGGGCGTAGCAGCAGGGGTCACATTGAGAGGCCAGAGCTCCCGGTGTCATCTAGCGGTCGGGTCTTGACCAGAAACCCAGCGGTTCTTGAATGGTTGAATAGGTCTTCGACTTCATCCCAAATGACTTCAGAGACCCCCAGTCAAGAATTGGTGGGTTTGTCAGACACAACCCTTAGTTGGCATGGCCCGGGAGCAGGCCCTGTGCCCTCAAACTGCCTCTGTCCTTTTCTGTTCCCTCAGCCAGAGAAGTAATGTATGCTGTGGGCTCAGCTCCACTTTACAGCGAGGGTGAACTACTAGAGGTACTGCGCAGCCAAAATGTGGAGGAGTCATCCGCAGCTAGGCAGGCAAGTAGTGATGAGGAGAGTGGCGTGGGAGCTAGGGTTGCGCGCAGTCAGGCTCCTGACCCACAGACAGTCGAGGAGGACATCAGCGACGTGCAGACACTACTCGATGATGATGAAGCCGATCGCACTTGGGAGCCGGGCGAATTAGGGCCTTCATCATCATCAGGAGAAGAGGATGGCAGCTTGCCCGTGAGGCAGCGACGGAGCCAGCAGGTCGCTAGCGTGGCCGGGAGTCAGCAGGGTGGCAGCACTGGGAGGTCGGGAGCCAAACATGCCTGAGGTAGACCAACCTAGCTATTTGTAGAATCTCTGGGCAGAAGGTGAAGCGTGGCCAGGGTGCCAATATTGGCACCACGGCCCTGCGTCAACATATGCAGCGTCACCATAAAGTGGCCTGGGAGAACCGTGGCTACAGTGCGGTGGTCCAGCCTGCAGCAGCCACAGCATCCGCAGCATCAACCAGTGGCGCCCAACAGATTTCAGGCAGTCAAGGCTCCACCACCTCAGCCGAAGGGAGCTGTCTGTCCTTCCCATCATCTGATGCTTTTCCTCCTACTCCTCGTCAGTCATTCCGTCAGCAATCAATAAGCGAAGCCATTGCCAAGAGACAGCAGTATGCGTGTACACATCCAACGGCGCAGAAGCTGAACGTGCTCCTGGCCAAGTTGTTGGTGCTGCAGCCCCTCCCTTTCCAAGTGGTGGACTCTGAACCTTTTAGAGAACTGATGGCTTGTGCCGAGCTGAGGTGGAGAGTTCCAAGCCGTCATTTCTTTGCCAAACAGGCAGTACCAGCCCTGCACAAATATGTAGAACAGAAGGTGGGCCAGTCCTTGAGCCTGTCTGTGTCTGCCAAAGTTCATGGCAGCGCCGACGTGTGGAGCTCTAATTACGGTCAGGGACAGTATATGTCCTTTATGGCCCACTGGGTAAATGTGGTTCCAGCACAGCCACACCAGCAACTTGGCCAGGCGATGCCGCTTCCACCTCCACGTTCTCATGTCGTCGCTCCTGTGACAATGTCTGCCTCATCACCCTCCACCGTGTCCTCAGCCTCCACTGCAGGGACAATTCACAGTGCCCCACCAGCATACCACATGTGCAGGGAACGGCGGTGTCACGCGGTTCTACACCTCGTTTGCCTGGGCAAACGGAGTCACACAGGGGAGTAACTGCTCCCGTCATTCATCAAGAAATCCAATCCTGGCTTTCCCTGCAACAACTCAAAATCGGAACAATGGTGACCGACAATGGGAAGAACATGGTGTCTGCGCTGCGTCAAGGAGGGCTGTGCCATGTGCCCTGCATGGCGCACGTGTTCAATCTGGTTGTCAAGCAGTTCCTAAAGTCTTCTACCCATCTGCAAGACATCCTAAAAATGGCCAGGAAACTTTGCATGCACTTCAGCCACTCCTACACCGCCAAGCACACCCTCCTTGTGCTACAGTGGCAGAACGGCGTCCCCCAACATAGGCTGATAGGTGACGTTTCCACCCGTTGGAATTCCACCCTCCATATGTTGGACCGACTGTATGAACAGAGAAAGGCCATAAACGATTTCTTGATGATCCAAGCCGACAGCCGTGTTGTCGTACCACTCTGGCCTCATACTTGTAATTCTGCTACTGCTGCTGCCACTTCCACACTCTGCCATTGCGCCACTCTGTGGCCTCAAAATTCTACTGCTGCTGCCACTTCCACACCCTGTCATTGTGCCACTCTGTGGCTTTGAAATTCTAATACTACTGCTGCCACTTGCACACTGTGCAGGTCAAACTTGACAACGGTTGACACTTGTTCTACATCAATTCCTCGGGCACAGACATTAGTGGTCATGAGAACTTTTCCCTTCCTATCTCTGTCGTCTTGCCTCTCTGTCACACCTTTTACAGTCACAGGCAGGTCAAATTTAAAAACGGTTGACACTTGGTCTACGTCAATTCCTCGTGCACAGACATTAGTGGTCATGAGAACTTTTTCCTTCTCATCTCTGTCGTCGTACCACTCTGGCCTCATAATTCTACTACTGCTGCTGCCACTTCCACACTCTGTCATTGTGCCACTGTGTGGTCTCATAATCCTATAGCTACTGCCACATCCTTCTATATATTGTCGTCGTGCCACTCTGTGGTCTCCTGATGCTACAGCTATTGTTACTGCCTCTTGTAAACTGTGGTCGTAGAACTCTGTGGTCTCCTGATGCTAAAGCTGCTGTCACTGCCACCTATACACTGTCGTCGTGCCACTCTGTAGTCTCCTGATTCTGCTGTCACTGCCATCTCCACACTGTCTGGGGGGGGGGGGGGGCTCTGCTTGTTTAAGCGTGTAATAGAACAGGTTCTGTAAGAAATCTATGTGGAATCAGTGAATTGGTGTAAAAGGAGTGCGCTCTTTGGCGCTCTAGTAGGATCTTGGGCCTCTGCACAGTTCTTTATAGCTGGCGCTAGCATTGACCTGTAAGGCTGAGTTCAGACTTTAGTTATTTGGTGAGTTTTGGCCCCATAACTGCCCAAATACGTAAAGTGTGCAGCGATTCTAAGAGCGACACCTGTTATCTGCATGTCATACTGGCTCACAGTATTGTTTCACTACCACAGCAGACTCCCTATGCGTGTTACTGCAAGGCACAGTGTTCTACACCACTATACAGGCTCTCTGCAGGCCGAAGTAGCCGTTTTTTAACGCTATTTGCCACAAATTTATTCGGATTCAATCGTTTCAGAAAATTCGGCGAACCAACCGAATCGAATTTTTAAAAAATTCGCTCATCGCTAGTGACAATCCATAGGCTGCCTGCTCCGTGGGGAAAGTGGGGAACAGTTGCAGTAACAGGCCAAAAGTGCAACAATTTGGAAGTTTTGAATTGCAAAATTCTATATATATAACTCTCCAATATTTTATTAAGCATTATCCAGATTTGAGGCCATATTAAAATGTTTATATTATAGCAATAATTCGCAAGGCCCAGCACAAAATCACTCAAACATTGGTTGCTTGTATAAGCTTAGCCCCATAATTGATAATTTTAGTCAAAAATGTGTCTAGTTATATACCTCTTCTAAATTTATTTCAGTGGATTAGTCCCATGTTGACTTCGAAGGAGGGCTCCATTTCAAGCAAGAAGGCAGGATGTGATGTGAAGATGTACAAGATTTGTGACAGTGTATTGGGGTATACTCATAAGTTTAGATTTCATAAAGAGGGTGAGACAGCAGGAAAGCGCCCCCAGAATGTCCCCCCTGCCCATGGGTACTGACGCAAAAGACTGTGAGGGAACTAGTGCACCCACGTCTGGACAAAGGTTTTTATTTGTATTTGAATAATTTCTATACAGCTGTGACTTTTTTTTTTCAAAAACTTTCTACCAGAAGAACTGTGGCATGTGACACTATAAGGAAAAATAATAAAGACCTTCCGCAATCACTGCTTGGGTAACCATTACCAAGGTGTAGCAGGGCCCTTTGAATTGAAAACCTTTTGTTTCAGATACAAGGATAAAAAAGATGTCCTTGTACTGCCCACAATACATGGCCACAGCAGCACTCCCTAATCAGATCTGAGGAGCCACTACTGAAACCATTTAGCCAGATTGTATCCCTGATTATAATAGGCACATGGGAGGAGTGGATAGCTCAGATGAGATCCTGCAACCATACAGTGCCATGTGCAAAACCAGGACCTGATATAAAAAGCTGTCATTATACATTATACAAATGGCCCTTTAAAATTCATTTGTGCTTCATCAATTTTCATCAATGTATAAAACAGATAGGGACCTTTCGGCAGTTCCAGGAGGTTACTATCAAGGCCCTTATTTTTGGGAGCCAGGAAATGCAGGGCCCCAGAACATCTGACAGAGAGGACAGTCGTAATGTTCCAGGGCAACACTTTCTGAGTGATGTCCCCTCCATGGATAAAAGGGGAAGACTTCAAAAAGGTGCACAGTGTGGTACAGAAGAGAGATAAGAAGGTATACAATTTTAGTGCACCACAATGCACCAGCGAAGGTGCTATGTAAAATTTACAGCCTTATATTAAATCGGTCAGTCCCAATGAAGCGGGCATATATTGGCCTGTGGGAAAGAAGCTTAGGACTCAGCTTATCACCCACAGTGATATCTAACATCTACAAATACTCCCATGAACCATCCTCATGCATCCAAATTCAAGAAAACTCGTATAAGATACTGTCATGCTGGTATGTCACCCTGGTTAAAACCAATAGATGGTATCCTTCTATACCTGACACCTGCAGGAGATGCAACTCAGAAAGAGGGACGTACTTGCACACTTGGAGGTCATGCTGTAGGTTGGCGACATTTTGGACCTCTGTTTTACAGACTACCAAAACCATTTGCTCTTTAACAACATTGCCTTCACCTGCCTGGATATTTTTAGGTTGGAATGAAGAACGACAAAGTGTGCAAAGAAGATCTCTACTTTCATACATGTTAGCGGCAGCTAAACTCCTTATCCCTCCTTTATGGAGAACACCACTTTGCCCCACTCTATCTCAATGGTTGAACAAAGTAGATTAAACATATAGTATTGAAGAAGTAGCTGTATTTGCTAACCACTCACATGCCAGATTTACGAAGCTTTGGTCCACGTGGATAACTTACCGTAAAAATCCTTTCTTCCTTAACCAGATATCAACGGACGACCCTAACAAAACCTGTGCTTAAGACACATTTGAGACAAAAGCAACAACTATAACACTAGTTTTGCCTCCTTTATCTAAATAAATCCTTTATCTAAATAACCCATGATCTCGGGTTAGACAATCCATAATGACCCCCCCCCTTCCCTCGCACCCTCCCTTATACATATCACATAGATATTCTACAGGTTCTCTTACTTTTCAAGTTCATCATATGTTATTATTCTTTTTGCGTTTTTCTTTTAAGGAATACTGTTATAGGTCAAGGTACAACTACGGGTGAGCATATGATACACTATATATTTCCTTCCTTAACCCTTGTGTATTAAATAGCAACATCATGACTGCTTATTCCTATAGAAGTGCTATGTTTCACAAGTTATGACCGGTTATTATGCAATTTCTACCTGTAAAATTTATTGTCTTTAATCATTATCCTGTAGAATCTGAATACAAAGACAATTGAAAAGAAAAGAAGGGATACAATTTACTACTGTGAAGCCTGCCCCCAAAAAACCTGGTCTGTGCATTAATAACTGCTTTAAGATATACCACATGTTGCTGGAAAATTCATTGAGGGCTATAGTTTCCTAAATAGGGCCACTGTAATATTACCAAAGTAGGTTCTCAAATGTTATCTCTCTTCTGAGCCCTACCATGTGCCCAGGAAGCAGACAATGGCTCAGAAAACCAGCATGGTTACATGGCTTCAGGAGTGTATGACATATTGCTTCGTAGACATTAACCTTCTTCCACTGTATTTTTAGCCTTAAAGGGATTCTGTCAGCAGGATATTGGGTATAGAGATAATTACATCTCTATACCGGCCTTACTGCTGTGATTGTAAATATGTAAGTGTAATTGTTATTAGGGCATTAGTTTACATAAAAAAGCGTTTTTATTAACATGTGAAATACCTGGATAAGGAGCCCAAGGGGAGGTCCTGCGAGCCGTTGGAGCCACGGCAAGCCGCAGATTTCGGCGCCCAGCACCGCCCTCCAGCTAATTATGCATGCCCCTTCAGCGCTGTCTTCTCTCCCGCCGTGCATACAAGAGTCTGTGCCGCAGCCGGAGGAGAAGACAGCGCTGAAGGGGCGTGCATAATTAGCTGGAGGGCGGTGCTGGGCTCCGAAATCTGCAGTGTGCCCGGGCTCCAACGGCTCGCAGGACCTCCCCTTGGGCTCCTTATCCAGGTATTTCACATGTTAATAAAAACGCTTTTTTATGTAAACTACTGCCCTAATAACAATTACACTTACATATTTACAATCACAGAAGTAAGGCCGGTATAGAGATGTAATTATCTCTATACCCAATATCCTGCTGACAGAATCCCTTTAATAACACAATCTCATTTTTAGATGACACGTGAATCACTTTGTGACTATAATTTGTATTGTTTTTTTTTTTCATTTCAATCTTTTTTTATTAAGTTTTAACATATTACAGCATGTCATACAAAATAACATAGAAACCACACATCAAGGAAGTAAATTGGCACAGGTACACAATGATGAGTAGAGAGCTACTCGCAGAAGTGCAGTGTGGCATGGTACAACATGGAAATTGAAATCAAAGTCCACGATGTGGACCGGGATAACATTATAATGGGGTAACAAAACCTAAAATAAAATAAATAACAATCTCAGGGATCAAGTATGCTATATAAAGCAAATGGGTGCTCAGGAAATAGGTATTTTTTCTAGCCAGGATTGCCAATTCCGAAAGAATGTGTCACTTTTATGATTCCTAAATGCCATCAGTTTTTCATAAACACAGGATTGTTGTACCTTGGCTACTATTTCACTCAGAGTGGGGGGTTCGGCGGACTTCCAACTCTTAGTAATAGCAAGTTTAGTGGCTAAAAACAGGTAAGCTATGGGAGTCCTGCTAGAGAGAGGGATACGATCCATATCCATAAAAAACAAGGCCCAAAACGGTGAAGGTTGGAGGACAAGACCGCATATCTGAGTGGCTAACTGGAAAACACTGCTCCATAGGGCTGAGATTTTAGGACATGCCCAGAGAATATGGTACAAAGTGCCCTTGCACCCACATTGTCTGCAGCACAGGTGCGAAGCACCAGGGAACATTCTGCTCAATCTGTCCGGGGTGAAGTACCATCTCAAGTAGGTTTTTACTGCCGCTTCTAAAAGAGAGGTACTGTGGAAGGTAGAGTGGATAAAGCGAAATGCAGAGGTCCATTGGGATGAGGAAATATAACACCGTGTTTCTGTGGCCCAAGATGTAAATGGTGACAACATCTGGAAATTTTGTTTTCCCCTCAGCCCTAAATATAGAGGTCTTAAACTCGGGGTTTTGGAAGATGAACTCGGATTACTCCATAACTCCAGCAAGGGTTTCTAAGCCTTCAAGGTCATCATTTGAAAGGTAGCTATTCTACCTACCCAGGATATGTCTGCCTTGTCATATTGCAGTAGGTCTGTTTTAATAACATCTAACAGAGGGATATAGTTCTTTTGGTATATTTGGGAGGTAGTGGATGTTATGTGGATGCCCAAATACTTTACAGACGTGTCCTGCCAATCCAACGGAAATAGGCGTTTAAGAGTATTAATCTGATCCAGGGGAATATTGAGAGGTAGGATCTGAGATTTATTTTCATTTACTTTATAGTAAGACAGACAGCCATATTGCTTAATAACAGATAACGCAGCGGCTAAAGAAGTTTTAGGGGAGGTCAGTGATAATAATATATCATCCTCGTATAAAGATATATGGTGATGTCTTTGACCTATCTGGACGCCTGCAATATTAGGGTTAGCTCTAATCCAGGGGCTCGATAGCGAGGACAAAAATTAAGAGAGAGAGTGGACATCCCTGATGGGTTCCATTAGTTATAGAGAAGGACGAGGACAAGGCCCCATTCACAAATAGTCTCGCTGAAGGGGTTAAATATAAAGCTTTAATGGCAGTGGCTATCTGACCGCCTAGGCCCAATTTATCGAGGGTCGAGAATGTGAAGTCCCAATTAATGCGGTCGAATGCCTTTCGGCATCTAATGTGACCAAAAACGTTGACATCTTATGTCGAAGAGAGAAATTCAGGATATTCAAAACCCGCCTTGTATTGTCCGTCACAAGACAGGGATAATCTGTTGGCCAAAGCTTTGGCGTAGATTTTGACATCCGTATTCAAGAGGGAAATAGGCCTGAAATTTTGTGGTTTATCAGGGGGTTTGTCAGGTTTTGGTAGTGTAACAATGGTAGCTGAGAGCATTTCAGGTGGAAATGTCCCATCACGAAATGCTTGGTGGAACATCGGGAGCATATGCGGGAGTAAAGTGGATAGGAAAGTTTTGTAGTATATATTAGAAAGCCCATCTGGGCCCGGAGATTTATGAAGAGGCATAGAGGAGACAATTTTTGATATCTCTGTTTGTGAAAGAGGGAGAGAGAGTTGTTCTTGTTGTTCAGGTGTTAGAGAGGGAAGATTCAGTGAAGAGACAAAGGACTCTATTTCACCTGTAGTGGCTTGGTAAGTGGTAGGTGATGATTTCAGGTTGTACAGGGCTGAATAGTAAGACATAAATTGATTGGCTATGTCCTTAGGGTGATATATTTTATGCCCACCATCGGAGTGTAAGAGGTAGGGAATTCTGGCTTGTGCTGCTTTTTTCTTGACCTTGTTCGCTAACAGTTTCCCCGCCTTGTTATCTTGGGAATAATACATAGATCTCATGGACAGAAGGGTCTTTTCATACCTATGAAGGAGGCACTCTCTAAGCCTTAAGCGCAGGGTGACAATTTGCTGCTTGCGATCTATGTCAAACGATTTTTTGTTTAATGCTTCCAAAGCAGATAATTGTCCAACAATCGAGTCAACTTGTCTCTCCCTGTCTCTTTTGGCCTGGTGACCCAATTTTATGAAAATACCTCTAATAAACGCCTTATGGGCGTTCCATAAACTGAAGGGGTTAGAGACCGAACCCACATTCGCAGAGAAGTACTCAGAGAGCGCCTCTTCCAATTTAGATCTGTAAGTTGGGTTAAAAACTAGGAAAGCATTACATTTCCACAGTGTATCTTTGACATTGTAAGATTCAGAAATGGAGAGGGTTATAGCAGCGTGGTCCGACCATTTTATCACTTCAATAGAGGAATGAGTAGCTAATTGTAATAGGGACCTTCCCAAAAGGAACATATCAATACGGGAGTATGTATTATAAACCGGGGAAAAAAAGGAGAAGTCTCTCTCCTGTACATGGTGTATCCTCCAAATATCATATAGTTCCTCTTTGTGTATAAAGGGGCCTAAAACAGAGTAACAAGACCTGGAAGGGGCTGTGGAGTCTACTGCCGCATCTGCCACTAAATTAAAGTCCCCGCACAAGATGACGTGCCCTTGTTGGACTTAACGTGCCTTGGCCAATAGCCTAGTAATAAACTGTGTTTGATATTTATTGGGAGCATAGGCCACTAGAGATGAGCGAGCATACTCGTCCGAGCTTGGTGCTCGTTCGAGTATTACGGTACTCGTAAGTGCTCGCTGCTCGGACGAGTATCTCGCCATGCTCGAGGAAATGGCAACTTCCGCATTGTGCATTTTTGGCGCCTATAAACTCAGCCAATCACAAGCCAGGAGACTCTGCGGTACACCCAGCATCACAAGGGGCCCTTACATGTCGATAGCAGGGGGTGGCTGGCCTGATCAGGTGACCCTGGAATATACTAGTGACTGGCCGAGGTGCTCGGCTCAGATGCTGTCTGGATGTCGTTAGGGATAGAGCTGCTGCGTTTCAGGGAGGGTGTTAGGACCTGCATTTAGTTCTTTGTTAGGCAGGAATCACCCACAAAGAACCCAACAGCCCTTCTAAGGGCTACAAGAAATTTTTTTTTTGTCTCCTGGCTTGGCTGGCTGGCACTAGTAGTGCAGCTATCGCCATATATAGCCCTTTTTTTTTATTGTTATATCTCAGTGATACAAATCCATTTCATACAGCAGTGTGGAACCATTCTGTGTGTCACAGTTCAGTACACTCACTACAATCCGTATTTTCTGTCCAGGTGACACTTTCTGTACGTCACTTAATCCAACCAGGTCTTTTGCTCTCACGTATATAGCTTGATCCCAAAAATCTCTGTGCGACATTTGTCTAGGTCGCAGTCAAAATAGCCACCGTCTGTAGGGTGTCCGTTAGCTCTAGGATAGTTTCTGCACGTCACGTTCCAAAAAAAACAAAACTAAAAAAAATATATTAAAAAAATAGTTTTTTTGTTGTTTTAGCTCAGTGATACAAATCCATTTCACACAGCTGTGTGGAACCATTCTGTGTGTCACAGTTCATTACACTCACTCCTATCCGTATTTTCTGTCCAGGTGACACTTTCTGTACGTCACTTAATACAACCAAGTCTTTTGCTGCCTGTCACGTATATAGCTTGATCAAAAAAATCTCTGTGCGACATTTGTCTGGGTCGCAGTCTAAATAGTCGATAGTTTCTGCACGTCACGTTCCAAAAAAAACAAAACTAAAAAAAAATATATAAAAAAAATAGTTTTTTTTGTTGTTTTAGCTCAGTGATACAAATCCATTTCACACAGCTGCGTGGAACCATTCTGTGTGTCACAGTTCATTACACTCACTCCTATCCGTATTTTCTGTCCAGGTGACACTTTCTGTACGTCACTTAATACAACCAAGTCTTTTGCTGCCTGTCACGTATATAGCTTGATCAAAAAAATCTCTGTGCGACATTTGTCTGGGTCGCAGTCTAAATAGCCACCGTCTGTAGGGTGTCAGTTAGGTCTACGATAGTTTCTGCACGTCACGTTCCAAAAAAAACAAAACTACAAAAAAATATATAAACAAAAAAATATATTAAAAAAATAGTTTTTTAGTTGTTTTAACTCAGTGATACAAATCCATTTCACACAGCTGCGTGGAACCATTCTGTGTGTCACAGTTCAGCACACTCACTCCAATCCGTATCTTCTGTCCAGGTGACACTTTCTGTACGTCACTTAATTAAACCAGACTGAAAAAGTTTGTGGGTTTCAGTACAGCAGGCCCATTTATTTTTTATTTTTTATATAATACACTTATATACAGAAAATGTTGAACCCCAGGGCTAAGGGTCGAGGACGAGGGCGTGGGCATTCAATTACTGCAGGGGGCAGAGGCTGTGGTCCTGGGCAGGGTGAGACAGTACCTGCTGATGAGGGAGCAGGGGAACGCCGCAGAGCTACACTCCCTAGCTTCATGTCTGAACTTACAGGGACACGTGGTAGAGGACTGTTGAAACCACAACAGTGCGAACAGCTGATGTCGTGGATTGCGGACAATGCTTCAAGTAATTTGTCCACCAGTCAGTCTTCCACGCAGTCCACCCACGTTACCCAAGGGAGCACTCCTCTGGCTCCTCCACCTCAACCTCCTTCCCCCCAGTCTGCCCCCTCCCAGGAAAATTTGGAATGCGATCCGGCATACTCTCAGGAACTGTTTTCTGGACCCTTCCCAGAGTCACAAACCACTTCTCAGGTTGCTGCTGACTTCGTTCCCGATGCCCAAGTTTTCCAACTGTCGCAGTCTGTGGGGATGATGATGATGATG
>ONZH01000776.1:0-24987 GCA_900303285.1 Rhinella marina | reverse complement strand
TCCTGGCTGGAGGTCTGGACCGCAGTGGCAGCACACAACAAAGGGGAAGAGGCAGTGGCAGCAAGACCGGGCGCAGGTTTGTATTGCGTTTGCTCTCTCCCACTCAGCCCAGTGCTTGACTTCCAAGTGACGCCGCATGCCTGAGGTGGTCAGATTGCTCTTCTCAGAGCCCCTACTCAGTTTTGAGTGGCAGAGTGTGCAAACCGCGCTCAGTTTGTCATCCGCACAAACATTAAAAAAATCTCCACACCACAGAAGTACGAGGCCTCGATGGGGGAGCTTCGCGCGACTGCCCGCTGCCGGGAACAGCTTCGGCCCTGCTGGCTGTGGCCTCACACTTCTCTGTCTGGACTGTCCTCTGCCTCTGGACATCCCTCTGCCTGTGGACATCCCTCTGCCTGTGGACATCCCTCTGCCTCTGGACATCCCTCTGCCTCTGGACATCCCTCTGCCTCTTGCTGCCTTTTTCGGTGCTGCGCAGACCACCACCTCTCCACTGCTTTCCCCGCTGGACATCACCCCTGGCCAAGTGGGGTCGGTCATTTCGTCATCCACCCTCCTCTTCCACTTCCTCACTCTGCTCCTCCTCCTGCCCACTGGACATTCCAACAGCCTCCCTTGATGGCAACTGCGTCTCATCATCATCATCGCTCATGATAACAGATGCTGGCTCAGGGTCCACATCAGCAGGAGATGGCGAAAACTCAAGTGTTTGGGCATCACTACAAACAAATTCCTCTGCTAGCTCCTGGGATTCTTCCGGCACATCTGAAAAAGGACCCGAAAAGAGCTCCTGGGAGGGGTCAATGGTGGGATGACTCTGTTGGCCAGGTGTGGAGGAAGGAGGGTCAGAGTGAGACTGTGTGGATGACTGGCTGGTGGACAACTGTGTGGAAGCGCTATCGGCTATCCATTGCACCACCTGTTCAACCTGCTCAGGCCTCAACAGCGGTGTAACCCGCCCCCTGCTTAACTGTCCCATAAAGGCAGGGATTCTGGATGAGCGGGATCCTGGCTGACCCTCACCAGCACGCATTGTATCCCCACTGGCTTCAACAAGGCCCCCAACAGCATTTCCGCGCCCCCGTCCTCGTCCACGTCCTATTCCGCTAGCCCCCCGCCGCATTTTTTTTTTTTTACAATATTTTGCCTTCACAGCCGTGAAATTAGTTTGCAAGAGAACGCACAGTACAGTTGCCAATTATAAGGCCTATATATTGTATTTTTCAAGGTACACAGCCGTGTACTAAGTGATCAGACGGTGTGTATGAACACCAGGTATGAGAAATTACTTTGCAAGAGAACGCACAGTACAGTTGCCAATTATAAGGCCTATATATTGTATATTTCAAGGTACACAGCCGTGTACTAAGTGATCAGACGGTGTGTATGAACACCAGGTATGAGAAATTACTTTGCAAGAGAACGCACAGTACAGTTGCCAATTATAAGGCCTATATATTGTATATTTCAAGGTACACAGCCGTGTACTAAGTGATCAGACGGTGTGTATGAACACCAGGTATGAGAAATTACTTTGCAAGAGAACGCACAGTACAGTTGCCAATTATAAGGCCTATATATTGTATATTTCAAGGTACACAGCCGTGTACTAAGTGATCAGACGGTGTGTATGAACACCAGGTATGAGAAATTACTTTTGCAAGAGAACGCACAGTACAGTTGCCAATTATAAGGCCTATATATTGTATATTTCAAGGTACACAGCCGTGTACTAAGTGATCAGACGGTGTGTATGAACACCAGGTATGAGAAATTACTTTGCAAGAGAACGCACAGTACAGTTGCCAATTATAAGGCCTATATATTGTATTTTTCAAGGTACACAGCCGTGTACTAAGTGATCAGACGGTGTGTATGAACACCAGGTATGAGAAATTACTTTGCAAGAGAACGCACAGTACAGTTGCCAATTATAAGGCCTATATATTGTATTTTTTTCAAGGTACACAGCCGTGTACTAAGTGATCAGACGGTGTGTATGAACACCAGGTATGAGAAATTACTTCTCAAGAGAACGCACAGTACAGTTGCCAATTATAATGCCTATATATTGTATTTTTTAAGGTACACAGCCGTGTACTAAGTGATCACACGGTGTGTATGAACACCAGGTATGAGAAATTACTTTGCAAGAGAACGCACAGTACAGTTGCCATTATAATACCTATATATTGTATTTTTCAAGGTACACAGCCGTGTACTAAGTGATCACACGGTGTGTATGAACACCAGGTATGAGAAATTACTTTGCAAGAGAAGCACAGTACAGTTGCCAATTATAATGCCTATATATTGTATTTTTCAAGGTACACAGCCGTGTACTAAGTGATCACACGGTGTGTATGAACACCAGGTATGAGAAATTACTTTGCAAGAGAACGCACAGTACAGTTGCCAATTATAATGCCTATATATTGTATTTTTCAAGGTACACAGCCGTGTACTAAGTGATCAGACGGTGTTTATGAACACCAGGTATGAGAAATTACTTTGCAGAGAACGCACAGTACAGTTGGCAATTGTAAGGCCTATATATTGTATTTTTCAAGGTACACAGCCGTGTACTAAGTGATCACACGGTGTGTATGAACACCAGGTATGAGAAATTACTTTGCAAGAGAACGCACAGTACAGTTGCCTATTATAATGCCTATATATTGTATTTTTTCAAGGTACACAGCCGTGTACTAAGTGATCACACGGTGTGTATGAACACCAGGTATGAGAAATTACTTTGCAAGAGAACGCACAGTACAGTTGCCAATTGAAAGGCCTATATATTGTATATTTCAAGGTACACAGCCGTGTACTAAGTGATCAGACGGTGTGTATGAACACCAGGTATGAGAATTACTTTGCAAGAGAACGCACAGTACAGTTGGCAATTGTAAGGCCTATATATTGTAATATTTCAAGGTACACAGCCGTGTACTAAGTGATCAGACGGTGTGTATGAACACCAGGTATGAGAAATTACTTTGCAAGAGAACGCACAGTACAGTTGCCAATTATAATGCCTATATATAGTATTTTTCAAGGTACACAGCCGTGTACTCAGTGATCAGACGGTGTGTATGAACACCAGGTATGAGAAATTACTTTGCAAGAGAACGCACAGTACAGTTGCCAATTATAAGGCCTATATATTTTATAGTTCAAGGTACACAGCAGTAGTGCCAAATATAGTTTGGTATGTAGCAGAGCACCTAATACACCACTAATGCCTCTCTCTGTCCCTACTCCAGCAGCTATCCCTGAATACAGCAGACGTTCTCTGCAGAGTGTATATTGTAGTAAAGCTATCACTGCACTATAGTAGCCCTGATAAGGGCTTTTAATCACGCTCCTGCCTGTCCAACAGCTAAAACCTATCTCTCCTTTCTCCAGCCTCTGTCCCTGACTAAGTTCACGCAGCATATGCGTACGAGCAGGAAGAGCTGAGTTTTTAATATTCGAGGTCACATTGTTTTTCCAGCCAATCCATGTAGACGCCGTTTTCGCGCTGCCAGCGTGCTCAGCGTGCCTGTCATACCCCCCCTGCATGGTGATTGGTGGAAAAAGAGCGCCAGGGAAGGTGGGAGGGGAAACGAATTCTAAGTGCGCCATCGCCGTTATACTCGAACGAAATCGAGTACGCCAAATAGCGTAGTATTCGATCGAATACCAGCTCGATCGAACACTACTCGCTCATCTCTAATTATAAGTGATTGTTCAGACTGTACCTGCATTATCGGTGCCAAGAGTTTCTGGTGCTTGCACTAGAGTCCCTGACAAGCTGCCAACTATACTGGGACTATCCCAAGAGGTTGCAGTCTTGTTTCTGTCCTGCAGCAAAGTCCACACCCCTGTACCGAGGTTAAAGGGTCAATACTAGAGGAGCACTGGAATAACGCTCTTAGGACCATCGATGCTCAGTCAACTACCCATTACTAATAATGAAGTTTGTTAGAATCCAATGTGGTGTCCAAATCTACAGTGATGGAATCTGTGACTGAGGATCTGACACAGATGTGAACATAACCTAATTTTGTCAATTTTTACAATGTCAATCAAAATCAACTTCGCTTGTAGCTAAATAGGAAGACAAAAACTTTGTAAGAATTAGCTGTCTTTCATATGACATATATTGCCAAATCCGTGCTACCACAAGTCCACCGTTCTGCCAGAAGTCCACTCTGGCCCCATTCACTATAGCATGGCAAACATGCTGAGAGGCGGCCAGAATAAAACTACAGTACTCTGCGGTTTTTGTCTGGCCACCTCTCGGCATGTTTGACGTGCTGGGGCCGGAACTCCCCAGTGAATGGGGCCAGAGTGGACTTTCGGTGGCACTGCAGACTTGTGGTAGCACATATCTGGCAGGCTGTTCCCTCGCTTGAACAGCCTGCCGGAAAAGGCTACCGCAAGTGTGAAAGTAGTCTACCTTCATGAAAGACTAACCAAATCTAATACTCAGCATGCCTCACTGTTAAAAAATAAATAAAGCGGCACATCTTGTGACTACCTGGTCTAACTCTTCTTCAACATGGTCATTCAGTATTACCTGCATAAATGTTTTATAGGGTTTTCCTACGTCTATGATGTGCATATTTCCAATGATCGGTAAAGGCATAGGTCCAGGTGGGAAATTTTTGTATTTTTCTTGTTTTTTATTCACAAAAGCTTTGACTAAAAATAGGATGACAATGATGGAGAGGAGAAATGTGACCAGATCCATGGTGGACAGGAGTTCTGTGAAATATTAAGATGAGAGACAAAGAACAAGTTTGTTTTTAAAAAAAATAATAAATAAAAAATAATATTTAATATTTGGAACAACATGCAGTTAGATAGATAGACAGACAGATAGATAAATAAAGATAGATAGATAGTGCTCTGTTGAGCTCTGTATCTAATCATATCATGTGTAATACTGCCTGAACAGCTGTGTCTCTAATCCTACTCTGCATGGTGCTGCCTGCTGAGCTGTGTATCTAATCCTGCTCTGTGTGATACTGCCTGCTGAGCTTTGTATCTAATCCAATCATGTGTAATACTGTCTGATGAGCTCTCAATCTAGTTTTATTCTGTGTGATACTGCTTGATGAGCTGTGTATCTAATCCTATTATGTGTGATACTGTCTGCTGAGCTGAGTATTTAATCTTATTATGTCTGATACTGCCTGCTGAGGTTTGTGTATAATCCTATCATGTATTATACTGTATGCTAAACTGTATATCTAATCCTATCATGTGTGATACTGGTTGCTGAGCTGTGTACCTATTTCTATTCTGTGTGATGCTGCCGGCTTAGCTGTGTATCTAATCCTATCATGTATGATACTGTCTGCAGTTCTGGGTATATAATCCTATCATGTGTGATACTGTCTGCTAATCTGGGTATCTAATCCTACCATGTGTGAAACTCTCTGCTGAGCTGTGTATCTAATCCTATAATGTGTGATATTGCCTGCCAAACGGTGTATTCAATCCTATCATGTGTGATACTGCCTTCTGAGTTTTGTATCTAATCCTACCATATGTGATACTGTCTGCTGATCTGGGTATCTAATCTTATCATGTGTGATACTGCCTTCTGAGCTTTGTATCTAATCCTACCATGTGTGATACTGTCTCATTAGCTGTGTATCTAAATCTATTATGCATGATACTGCCTGCTAAACTGTGTATCTTATCCTATCATGTGTGATACTGTCTGCTGAGCTGTGTATCTAATCCTATTCTGTGTAATAATGCCAGCTGAGCAGATTATCTAATTCTATTAGGCGTCCTACTGCCTGCTCAGCTGTGTATCAAATTATATCATGTGCGATACTTTCTGCTAAGCTATGTATCTAATCCTATCATGTGTGATACTGCCTGCTCAGCTGTGTATCTAAACCTATCATGTGTAATAATGTCTGCTGATATGGGTATATACGGATGTAGTAGAGTTAACATACATGCTTTCTGAGACGTGTTATCTAAATTAAATGTGTTAAGCAAACACGTTGCATTGCTTTTCAATGGCTTTTGTTTCAAGAGTTTGTGTGTTAACCCTGCTACATCCGTAATCCTATCATGTGTGATACTGTCTGCTGAGCTGTGTATCTAATCCTAACATATGTAATACTGCCTGCTCAGCTCTGTATCTAATTCTATCATGTGTGATACTGTCTGCTGATCTGGGTATCTAATCCTACCATGTGTGATACTGTTTAGTGAGCCATGAATCTAATACTATTCTGCATGATAATACCTGCTGAGTTGTGTATCTAATCCTATCATGTGTGATACTGTCTTCTGAGCTGTTTATCTAATCATATCATGTTTGAGGCTGTCTGCTGAGCTGTGTATCTAATTATATCATGTGTGATGCTGTCTGCTCAGCTTCATATCTAATCCTACTCTGTGTGATACTGCCTGTTCAGCTGTGTATCTAATCCTATCATGTGTGATACTGCCTGCTCAGATGTGTATCTAATCCTATTACGTGTGATACTGCCTTCTTAGCTGTGTATCTAATTCTATCAAGTGTGATACTGCCTGCTGATCTGGGTATCTAATCCTATCATGTGTGATACTGTCTGCTGATCATGGTATATCATTCTATCATGTGTGATACTGTCTGCTGAACTGTGTATCTAATTCTATTCTGTATGATAGTGCAGTGCCTGCTGAGCTGTGTATTTAATCCTGTCATGTGTGATACTGTCTGCTGACCTGCGTATCTAATCCTATCATGTGTGATACTGTCTGCTTAGCTGCGTGTCTAATTCTATCATGTGTGATACTGCCTGCTGAGCTGTGTATCTAATTGTATCATGTGTGATACTGTCTGCTGAACTGGGTATCTAATCCTATTCTCTGTGATACTGCCTGCAGAGCTGGGTATCTAATCATAACATTTGTGATACTGTCTGCGAATCTAGGTATCTAATCCTACCATGTGTGATACTGTTTGCTGAGCTGTGTATCTAATTCTATCATGTGTGATACTGCCTGCTGATATGTGTATCTAATCCTATTCCGTGTGATACTGCCTGCTGAGATATGTATCTAATCTTATCATGTGTTATACTGCCCACAGAGCTATGTATCCAATCCTATCATGTGTGATACTGTCTGCTGAACTATATATCCTATTCCTATTCTATTCTTTGTCATACTGTCTGCTGAGTTGTGTATCTAATTCTACTCTTTGTCATACTGTCTGTTGAGTTGTGCATCTAATTCTATTCTTTGTCATAATGTCTGCTGAGTTGTACTAAATTGGTATATATGTAGGTGGCTTCACCCTTCACTTTCTGGATGCGAGGTGCACTGACTTGAGTGAATCACCAAATCACAAAATTTGAGTGCAATACAATATAGAGGATTAGTCAAGCACTCTTCTCTGGAGTATATTAAATCATAATATATTTATTATACTATACAAAGAGAACAACAATATGACGATAAAACAATGTTAAAATGCAGTATAGCACCATATACAGTATAATGATATAAAATGTGATATCCAATATTAATACTCCTTATTGCTTGTCAAATAGTAATTGCATGTGTATATATCCGAGCGTGCCCGATCCAAATCAGAACCGCTTGCACTCACATACCCACATGCATAAATTGTTCTCAAATGACCTAATCAATATTGCCTGATTGTATTATAGCAGTCTGCTATAATTTCTACCTGACGATGTTTCTATATTGCTGTGTATATAGCAGCTGGCAATTGTTTCAAATAGTGGACTTGTTAAGACAGTTCATAATTTAAGCGCTTTCAAATCCTTTCATAACTCAAGCGCTTTCAAATCCTTTCACATCCTTTAAGCAGCGATCGAGTCTTTTTATCGTGATTATATTGGGTTGGTAGCAAAGTCCTGGTATACTCACTCTTCAGATGTGTTCTGGTGGCATCCCACCCGGTGAGGAGGAGATACACTTACCCCTTATAGCGCTACTTCGGGGATTTGTATGTTACGATGGTATTCCTTTACCTTGTACCGCAATGGTAATCCAGGTGTTTCCCGCTGAATGCTCGGCGTCCCACGTGTACGACTTGCCAGGGTTATCCCTAGTCAATCTGAGGTATTCCCACGTGGTGTGTATATTCTCACGAGACTTCACCTTTTACATCTAGCGGTGCATCCTGGTTGTAGTGGAATGCTGTGTTAATATTGTATAGCGATATCCACTCGTTGTTGTTTTAAGGTCTTTAGGCTGCAATTGTTCATGGATCCCAGTGGGTATTGAAAGCTAGACCATATGCCTCGATCGCTGCTTAAAGGATGTGAAAGGATTTGAAAGCGCTTGAGTTATGAAAGGATTTGAAAGCGCTTAAATTATGAACTGTCTTAACAAGTCCACTATTTGAAACAATTGCCAGCTGCTATATACACAGCAATATAGAAACATCGTCAGGTAGAAATTATAGCAGACTGCTATAATACAATCAGGCAATATTGATTAGGTCATTTGAGAACAATTTATGAGTTGTGTATCTAATTCTAGCAGGTGTGATACTTTCTATGAAACCATTGTATGTATCTGTATAGAGTGTGATGCAGATACAGAGATAAAGAGCTCTGCTTTGTGTACATACACTTCTGAGCAGCCACTGCTGAGATAAGAGAGGTGGGGGAGGTGCTGCTGTATTTCAGTCCCTGTATTTCCCTGTCTTGTGGATGAGGCCTGATTACAAGTTACATAAGTTATATAAGCCCATTCATGTTGCTATTGAAAACATAACACAAACCATTCTAATTGTCTTGAGTCCCTTGGCAGGGCTTATTCTTAGGAAGAAAAAAAAAACCACTTGCCACAGAGCATTATATGTCACTGGTGTTGTAAATATTATATTGCAAATATAATTTATATTGTGTGGTCTATAGACCCCCTAACATCACAGAGGATATAGAAACACAGGCTGGTACAGTGGTCATAATGGGAGATTTTAACTTCCCAGACATTGACTGGGGTCTTGGTACTGTCTAAACCGCAACTTGCTGCAGGACCACTTTATGGGCCAGACTGTAGAAGCCCCCACTAGGGGCAAAGCTCTGTTGGATCTGGTAATTTCTGATCATGCAGAGCTTGTTGTAAATGTTACTATTCGAGAAACACTAGGTAATAGTGACCACAATATAATTATATTCCCCCTAAAATATAACAAGCAGAGAAAAGTCAGGCAGAGAAAAGACACTGAATTTTAAAAAGGCTAATTTCCCTTGGTTGAAGGCAGCACTTCAAGGCATAGACTGGGAGCAGCTAATATCACATAATAATACTGGGGATAAATGGGAGAGCTTTAAGTCCACATTGAGTAATTGCACAAAAAAAATTATTCCTTTAGGTCACAAGTATAAAAAGCTAATATTAAACCCCAATGGCTTATAGCTAATGTAAAAAGGGTAATAAAAGACAAAAAAGGGCATTTAAAACATACAAATCTGAAAGGTCAGCTGTAATGTTTGAAGTTTACAAAGGGCTTAATAAAATCTGTAAAAAGGAGATAAAATTAGCAAGAATACAAAACGAACAACAAGTGGCAAAAGAGAGCAAAACAAAGCACCTTGAAGTTTTTAAATATATAAATGTTTAAAAACCAAGGTCTGAGCAGGTACAGTAGTTGCCCGAAATAATGGTAAAGGGGGGGGGGGGGGGGGTTGTCACTGAAGATAAGGAAAAGGCAGAGTTACTAAATGTTTTTTTTTAGCTCTGTATATACAATAGAAGAGAAAGGAGCTGATATATGTGATGCTTGGGCTGTTAGTACATCCAGTAATATACTCAATTGGCTAACTGGGTATAGATATAGTCCAAGATAAGTTATATAAGGTAAATGTGAACAAGGCTCCAAGTCTGCCCCTCCTGCTAAGCCATGCCCCCTTCTTTCTTGACATTTCAGAAATGCCAAGAAACGTATATGGTTGCAAATTATTGCGCACATATGGGATGCCCCATACTTTGTGACTTTTTTTCCAACACAATAGTGGTATAATTAACTTAATAAATATCCTTCAATGACGTTTCAGTTTTAATAGAAGAGGATTCTTTACGGTAAGAGCAGTGAGACTATGGAACTCTCTGCCTCCTCTCTGAGGAGGTGGTGATGGCAAGTTCACTAAAAGAGTTCAAGAGACCTGGAAGTATTTCTGGAGGGTAATAATATTACACATTATAGTTACTAGAGATGGGTCATTGATCCAGGGAGTAATGGACAGTGTGGAGGCAACAACAGCGGCAGCAGGAGACTACAGAGTGGCACGACGACAGTGTTGGGGTTGGCAGCATCAGGACACCACAGAGTGGCATGGCGGCAGTGTGGAGGCAGCAGCAGTAGCATCAGGAGACCACAGAGTGGTACGACGACAGAGATGGCAAGGGAAAAGTTCCTATCACCACTAATGTCTGTGCTTGAGGAATTGACGTAGAACAAGTGTCAATTGTTGTCAAGTTTGACCTGCTTATGACTGTAGAAGGTCTGACAGAGTGGTAAGGTGACATAATGTGGAGGTGGCAGCATCAGGAGACTACAGACTGGCACGACAACAGTGTGAAGGTGGCAGCAGCAGTAGCATCAGGAGAATACAGAGTGGCACAATGACAGTGTGGAGGTGGCAGTAGCATCACAAAGTGGCATGACAACAGTGTGGAGGTGTCACTGGCAGCAGATGTAGCATCAGGAGACTACAGAGTGGCACGACAACAGTGTGGAGGCAGCAGCACCAGCATCAGGAGACCACAGAGTGGCATGAAAACAGTGTGGATGCAGCAGCGGTAGCATCAGGAGACCACAGAGAGGCACGATGACAGTGTGGAGGTGGCATTGGCAGCAGACTACAGAGTGGCATGGCGACAGTGTGGAAGTGGCAGTTGCAGCAGCAGAAGACTACAGAGTGGCACGATGACAGTGTGTAGGCAGCGGTAGCATCAGGACACCACAGAGTGGTATGACAACAGTGTGGACGTGGCAGTGGCAGCAGCCTACAGAGCGGCACAACAGTGTTTAGGCAGCAGTAGCAACAGGAGACCACAAAGTGGTACAGCATCAGTGTGGAGGTGGCAGTGGCAGCAGCAGACTACAGAGTGGCACGACGACAGTGTGGAGGCAACAGTAGTAGCTTCAGGACATCACAGAGTGGCACGACGACAGTGTAAAGACAGCAGTAGCATCAGGAGACTACAGAGTGGCACAACAACAGTGTGGAGGTGACAGTGGCAGCAGCAGACTACAGAGTGGCATGACGACAGTGTGTAGGCGGCAATAGCATCAAAAGCAGCATACAGAGTTGCACGACAACAGTGTAGAGGTGGCAGTGGCAGTAGCTGTAGCATCAGGAAACGACAGGTTGGTATGACGACAGTGTGGAGGTGGCAGTGGCAGCATCAGCAAACTACAGAGTGGCACGACAACAGTGTGGAGGCAGCAGTAGCATCAGGACACTACAGAGTGGCATGATGACAGTGTGGAGGTGGCACTGGCAGCAGCAGCAGCAGTAAATATTTTTAAATATATAAATGTTTAAAAACCAAGGTCTGAGCAGGTAGAGTAGTTGCCCGAAATAATGGTAACGGGGGGGGTAGTCACTGAAGATAAGGAAAAGGCAGAGTTACTAAATGTTTTTTTTTAGCTCTGTATATACAATAGAAGAGAAAGGAGGTGGCACTGGCAGCAGCAGCAGCAGACTATATAGTGGCACGACAACAGTGTGTTGGCGGCAGTAGCATCAGGAGCAGCATACAGAGTGGCACGATGACAGTGTAGAGGTGGCACCAGCTGTAGCATCAGGAGACAACAGAGTGGTACGAAGACAGTGTGGAGGTGGCAGTGACAGCATACTATAGAGTGGCACGACAACAGTGTGGAGGCAGCATCAGCAGCATACTACAGAGTGGCACAACGACAGTGTGCAGGCAGCAGCAGCAGACTACAGAGTGGAATGACGACAGTGTGGGGAGGTGCGTGGCAATAACACTACCTGCTGACGATGGTCGGTGTAAGACGGAACACTTGGCATCAGATGTGTGGCATTTGGCGGGTGGCAGCAGGTAGCCAGAAGAAACCGGTCTCTAATCAAGGCAGCATGGATGATCTAATCTGATGCATCAGGAATTTGTGGGTGGAAATCCTGGCTGACCCACGCCTGATTAATCTTGACAAAGGTCAGTCTCTCCACATTTTGGATGGACAGGCGAGTTCTCCTTGGGGTAACTATGGCCCCCGCCACACAAAACACCAGCTCTGATGCTACACTACTGGCTGGGCAGGACAGCTTTTCCAGAGCAAACTCAGCCAGTTGAGGCAACAAATCTAGTTTGGCTGCCCAGTAGTCCAGCGGATCTTCAATGACGGGTGGCAGGGTGCTGTCCAAGTATGCCACCACCTGCTGGTTCAGGTCCTGCTCCAGGCCTAGCTGATGCTGCTGGTAAGTAGGAGGAGGTACTGCTCCTGCCACCCTTCCCCCCACCATCCATAGCAGTGGAACGTGAGCGCAGGGGGCCCCCCTGTCAGACCTGCGAGAGGATAGATGATGGCGCAGATAGGCAGAGGACAACTGACTACATAGGATGTCTCTACATTAGTTCAGTTTGTCCTCCCTCTCGGTGGCTGTAAAAAAGGCCACCATTTTGGACCAGTAGCAAGGGTCTAACATGGCTGAGAACCCATAGTCATCACTCTGCTAAATGGTGACAATTACTTGTCACTAGAGATGAGTGAATCTATTAGTCGTTTTGTAAATTCAGTACGAATCTTGGAAATTTTTAACACCGAAGCAAATCCGAATATTTTCAGATTCGCTTCGGAAAATTTGCCTAAAATCTTTGTACGCGAACGCTACGTACGCATAATATAATTTGTACGCTAATGCTACGCATCTGAGAATTTGTATGCTAATGCAAACATATTCAGTTAAATAGCGTACTTTTACTGTATATTCGTTCTTTGTGCAAGCCTAGACAATAATATGCTAAAGCTTTGTACGCACTTTGTACCCTCAGGCGTAAGTATTCAAGGGAATGTTTGCAAAATAACGAATGATTTGCACGCAGCTTCGACCGAATAGCTTTATATTCGTACGAATCCTTTAAAAAAATCGACAAGTCGAAGCGAATTTTGGATGAGTCGCTCATCTCTACCTGTCACTACATAAGCAAGTAAGCATGCATCGGGCCATTTGCACAAGTGACTCGGAGGGACTCCATACCTCCATCTCCACTGCATACTGCCACAGTGTGTCTTGGTCCTCTGCCTTCTCTTCCTCATCGCCCTGTAGCTCCTCTGGCTGCTCCTGCTCCTCCTCTCTTGTAACCTAGGTAGAAAAAACACCCATTTCTCTATGCATTGTTTATGCTCGAATGTCCTCCTCCTCCTCCAGTTCAGCCCCCACAGGGCTTATGCCTTGAGATGTAGTCCCCACGTCTCCTGTCCCCTGGCCAGCCAGATTTACCAGCATCTTTTCCAGAATATGAGTGAGTGAAATGACGTTGTTCATGCCATAGTCCTGGCAACTGACAAATAAAGTAGCCTCCTCAAAAGGCAGGTGTCACGCATGAGCTGCCACTGGCTGACATCGAAGTTACAAAGGGGAGTACCTCTGTCTGCTTGGATCATCAATAAATCATTTATGGCCTTTCTCTGTTCGTACAGTCGGTCCAACATATGGAGGGTGGAATTCCAACAGGTGAAAACATTGCATATCAGCCTATGTTGCGGGATGCCGTTCTTCCCCTGTAGCTCAAGGAGGGTGTTCTTGGTGGTGTACGAGTGGCTGAAGTGCATGCAAAGTTTCCTGGACATTTTTAGGATGTCTTGAAGATAGGTAGAAGACTTTAGCAACCGCTTTACAACCAGATTGAACACGTGTGCCATGCATGGCACCTGGCACAGCCCTCTTTGACACAGCGCCGACACCATGTTCTTCCCGTTGTCGGTCACCATGGTTCCGATTTTGAGTTGTTGAGAATAAAGCCAGAATTGGATTTCTTGATGAAGGACGCAGAGCAGTTCCTCCCCTGTGTGACTCTGTTTGCCCAGGTAAACTCGGTGTAGAACCGCATGACACTGCTGTGCCCTGCACATGTGGTATGCTGGTGGGGCACTGTAAATTGTCCCTGCAGTGGAGGCTGAGGACACGGTGGAGAAAGAGGAGGCAGACATTGTCGTAGAAACAAAGGCATGAGAACGGGAAGGCGGAACCAAGTTGCCGGTTTGGCTGTGTAGGAACCACATTTACCCAGTAGGCCATAAAGGACATATACTGTCCCTAACCGTAATTATAGCTCCACATGTCAGCACAGCCGTGCACTTTGACAGATACTGACAGGCTCAAGGACTGACCCACCTTCTGTTCTACATATTTCTGCAGGGCTGGTACTGCCTGTTTCGCAAAGAAATGACTGCTTGGAACTCTCCCACCTCATCTCAGCACAAGCAATCAGTTCTCTGAAAGGTTCAGAGTCCACCACTTCAGCACCAGCAACTTGGCCAGGAGCACGTTCAGCTTCTGCGCCGTTGGATGTGTACACGCATACTGCTGTCTCTTGGCAATCGTTACGCTGATCGATTGTTGACGGAATGACTGACGAGGAGAAGGCTGCTGCAGAAGGCTGGACCACCACATTGGAGCCACGGTTCTCCCAGGCCACTTTATGATGATGCCGCATATGTTGACACAGGGCCAAGGTGCCAACATTGGTACCCTGGCCACGCTTCACCTTCTGCCCACAGATTCTACAAATGGCCATGTTCAACTCCCCCAGCGGCTTAACAAAAAACTGCCACACTGCCGAGTAGGTGATTTTACCCCCAACACTCCACACTGACTGGCTGCTACCGCTGTTGCTTCCGTTGCGATCGGCTACATCATCATCATCATCATCGAGTTCTGTCTGCTCGTCACTGATGTCCTCCTCAATGGTGTCTAGGTCAGGAGCCTGACCACTCGCAACACCATCTCCAAAGCCACTCTCCTCATCACTACTTGCCCGCCTAACTGAGGAAGCTTCAGATGTCTCCTCCATATCGGCTAGCCAGTAGCTGCTGACTGTCCTCTAGTAGCTTGTCTTCACTGTAAAGTGGAGCTGAGCCCAAAGCATACAATATTTCTATGACTGAGGGAACCGAAAAGGACAGAGGCGGGTTGAGGAGAGTTGAGGGCATATGGCCTGCTCCTGGGCCATGCCAACTAAGGGTTGTGTCTGACGAACCCACCGACTCTTGGCTGGGGGTGTCTGTTTTCATTTGGGACGAAGTCAAAGATCGAGTCAACCATTCAAGAACCGTTGAGTTGCTGGTCAAGACACGACCGCTAGTTGACACCAGGAGCTCAGGCCTCTGGAAGTGAACTCTGCTGCCACGCCCCCTTACTCTGATGCGAACTGTGCCTGCACCAGAAACATTTAGGCCTCTTCCACTCCCCTGTGCAGGGCCTATCACTTCTCCGTCTGACATACTGTTAGATCAAATAAATAAATTAAATGGAAATTAAAACACGTTACAAAGGGCTGTAATTTTACCACTTCACCACAAACAACTAATGTCTTTTTCCACCACTGAAACGACAGAATAACGACACATTATTTGGCCGCTGTATGCCAAATAATGTGTTTTTTTTGCCACAAATACACACTACAAAGGGCTGTAATTTTCCCACTTCACCACACAATGGCTAATAAGTCTTTTTCACCACTAATAAACGACAGAAGGCTTGACAAAATTTAATTTCGACGCAGTACGCCAATTAAATTGTTTTTGCCACTAGTACACGCTACAAAGGGCTGTAATTTTCCCACTTCACCACAAAATGGCTAATAAGTCTTTTTTCAACCACTAATAAACGACTGAAGTCTTGACAACAGATAACTTTGGCGCTGTATGCAAAATAAAACTTTTTTCCCACTAATACATGCTACAAAGGGCTGCAATTATCCCACTTCACCACACAACATCGAATAAGTTCTTTCTGTTTTCCAACACTAAAACAACAAAAAAGGCCTTAGCTAAATATAACTACAGTGCACAAGGGTTAATAAGACCCCAATAATCGGAATTAAAGAGGTATGATCTATTGCAAACCTGAAATGAGGAGCAGTATTATGGCAATTTTGAACCCCAGTCAGTGCACCAAAGTGTAATAGGATTAAACCCCCATATTGAACCCTGTTCTGCTTCAATATTTTCCTTTTCTACCACTTTCCCTAGCGCCTGCTAACATCTCTTCCTGCACTAAGTTCACTGGAGAATGGCAGCAGGCTATTTATAGGGCTGGCTGCTGATTGGCTGCCTGCATGGCAATATAGGTGATCCCTCGTTCCCACAGATCCTTGCTCCATGTGCTAACACGTGCAGCTGCCATTTTAGGAAAAGAAATGTGATTCGTTACCACGAATCGTCAGGAAATTCAGCTTCGGCGTGAATCGAATAATTCCTGAAATTCAGATCGAATTCCACTTTGTCAGCTTCGATTCGCTCATTTCTAGTAAATAATATTATACGTGATAACCAACATGGGTTTATCAAGGACAGAAGTTGTCAGACTAACCGGATTTGTTTTTGTGAGGAGGTGAGTAGCAGCCTGGACAAAGGAGCGGCTGTGGATGTATTGTTTCTGGATTTTGCAAAGGCTTTTGATACTGTCCCTCATAGATGTTTAATAGGTAAAGTAAGGTCTATAGGCTTTGAAAGTATAGTCTGTAATTGGATTGAAAACTGGCTGAAGGATCATATCCAGAGAGTTGTGGTCAATGATTCCTATTTAGAATGGTCCCGGGTTAAAATGGTGTACCCCAAGGTTCAGTCCTGGGTCCAATATTATTTATTAATATTGAGGACAGGATTAATAGCACCATTTCCATTATTGCTGATGACGCGAAGCTATGTAGTACTGTACAGTATATGGAAGATTCTATAAACTAGAAGATTACTTGAACACTCAGAGTGATTGGGCATCAACTTGGCCAATGAGGTTCAATGTGGATAAATGTTAAGTAATGCATTTTGGCAGTAATAACCTCTGTGCATCATATGTCCTTGGGGATGTAACACTGGATAAGTCACTTGTAGAGAAGGATGTGGGTGTCCTTGTAAATCATAGATTGAATAACAGCATACAGTGTCAATCTGCTGCTTCTAAGGCCACCAGGATATTGTCATGCATTAAACGAGGCATGGGATTGCAGGCCAGGGATGTAATATTACCACTTTACAAAGCGTTGGTGCGGCCTCATATGGAATATGCAGTTCAGTTCTGGTCTCCAGTCCACAGAAAGGATGTTCTCCAGCTGGAAAAAGTACAGATGAGAGCGACTAAACTGATAAGGGGCATGGAGGGTCTTAGTTCTAAAAAAAAATATGAAAATAATTAAATTTATTTAGTCTTAAGAAGAGACGTCTAAGGGGGGACATGATTAACCTATACAAATATATAAATGGGCCATACAAAAATACAGAGAAAAACTGTTCCATGTAAAATGCCCTCATAAGACAAGGGAGGACTGGCTCCGACTGGAGAAGAAAAATTTCAGTCTCCAAAAGCGTCAAAGCTTCTTTACTGTAAGACATATGAATCTGTGGAATAGACTTCCTCAGGACAAGGTCACAGCAAGAACAGTAGACCGTTTTAAAAAGGGTTTAGATGAATTCTTAAAAGTAAACAACATTAATGCTTAAGAAAACATGTAGAAATCTGAGCCTCATTTTCTTCTGGGATTCACATCCCCATCTATCCCTTGAATTTTATGGATTATGTCTTTTTTCAATCATATTAACTATGTAAGATACACGGCTCTCCAGGCAGTATCACACAGAATATGATTAGATACACAGCTCAGCAAACAGTATCATACATGATAGGATTAGACACACAGCTCAGCAGACATTATCACACATTATAGGATTAGATAAACAGGTTAGCAGGCAGTATCACACAGTATAGGATTAGATACACAGTTTAGCAAACAGTATCCCACTTGATAGGATAAGATACACAACTGAGCAGACAATTTCACACATGGTAGGATTAAATGCCCAGCTCAGCAGGAAGCATCACACAGAATAGGATTAGATACACAGCTGAGCAGACAGTATCACACATGGTAGGATTAGATACCCAGATCAGAAGGCAGTATCACACAGAATAGAATTAGATAAATAGCTCAGCAAACACTATCACAAATGATACGTTTAGATAACCAGATCAGCAGACAGTATCACACAGGATAGGATTAGATACACAGCTCAGTATGCAGTATCATACATAATAGGAATAAATACACAGCTCAAAAGGCACTATCACACATGATATAATTAGATACACAGCTGAGCAGGCAGTATGACGCCTGATAGAATTAGATACACTGCTCAGCTGGCATTATTACACAGAATAGGATTAGATACACAGTTCAGCAGGCAGTATCACACATGATAGGGATAGATACACAGCTCAGAAGACAGTATCACACATGATAGGATTAAATACCCAGCTCAGAAGACAGTATCACATATGATAGGATTAGACACACAGCTCAGCAGGCAGTATCAGACATAAAAGAATCAGATACACAGCTGAGCAGACAGTATCACACATGGTAGGATTAGATACCCAGCTCAGAAGACAGTATCACACATGGTAGGATTATATACACAACTCAGCATGCAGTATCACACCTTATAGGATTAGATACCCAGCTCAGAAGACAGTATCACACATGATAGGATTAGATACACAACTCAGCAGGCAGTATCACACCTAATAGGATTAGATACCCAGCTGAGCAGAAAGTATCACACATGATAGGATTAGATACAGAGCTCAGCAGACAGTATCACACATTATAGGATTAGATACACAGTTCAGCAGGAAATATCACACATGATGCAATTAGATACACAGCTCAGAAGACCGTATCACACATGATAGGATTAGATACATAGCTCAGCAGGCACTATCATACAGAATAGAATTAGATACACAGTTCAGCAGACAGTATCACACATGATAGGATAAGATACCCAACTCAGCAGACAGAATCACACATGATGTTTGGATTCTGGATTTAGTTTGACTTTCGCACACTTAATATTCTCAATAGATCTCACTAAATTTATCTAGGTCTGCCGATAAATATCTCATATCTGAGGCTGGCTTCTCTGTTCTCTAAACAGAAGAAAAAGCAGCTTGAGCAATAAGCTAAATGTGGAGCTCTCACCACCAGGTGGTTGTGATGTGTATTGCAGTTATTTGGAGTTTAGTTACAGTCTCACAATATTTTGTTGTTTGGCTGTCAGGACAAAATTGACAAAATTCGGCTTTGTTCATCGCTATAGATAAATGTAGATGGATAGATAGATAGATAGATAGATAGATAGATAGATAGATACATTGCATTCTATATATAAGAAATCAAGCGAAGTGTAAGAAAATATTGAATGTGTTGCCTTACCTGTAGTCCGGCAGCATAGACTTTACAGGAGTAACACTATTTATCCAGTCTTTCCTTTTATAGTCGTGTATGAATTTGCAATGTCATTATCTCCACTCTATAATTAGCAATTAATAATCTGGGAGTGTCAATGGTACTTTAAGTAGCTTATGCAACAGTGTTTCAAAGATAATATTGTTTTTTGCATTATGTTTGAATGGGAGGATGTAATATACATACTGCATATTAATGACTATATTTTAACATTGACGAGTGCTTCTTAGTTAGAGACATATGGTCATTTTACATACACGACAACAGTAGCCAGAAAGTGGCCAATACCTTTCACAAGAAGCCATGTTTAGGCCATCAGATTGTCCCATCTGTAACATAAACATCTACAAAGCTTCATGATGTACCAGTTTTGTCGATAGGACTTTGTTTTCCCTCCAGCATAACGGAAACCAGACGGATTCGTTATGCTTTTCCATAGGCTTCTATTATGATGGATCAAAACGGAATGCCTCTTAAAGGTGTCTGTTTTGATGTCCATCCTAGGGATTCCGTTTCTTTCCATTATAACAATGTTATAACGGAAAGCCTGAACGGAATCCCTAACGGTGGTGTGAAAGAGCCCTAAGACGCATTCCCCCCCCAAAAAAAAAAAAGTGGGGAAAAAATGCCCCTGGGTCTTATGGGGCGAATGCTAATGAGCGCTTCCATTATGGAAGTGCTCATTAGCACCGGAGGACAAGGAAGCGGTGAAGACTCTGTACTCACCGCTTTCTGGTCCTTCGCTCGGCTGTCACTCTGTGACCTCACACTGTGCGCGACAGTTCACAGAACAGCCGACAGCAGATGGAAGCGCGGGCAGAGAGCAGCGGCGGCGTCCAGGAGCAGGACAGGTAAGTGTTTTATTTATTTTAAATTCTCTGAGGCATGGTGGCTGACATAAAAGGCATCGAGGCTGACATAAAAGGCATGGGGGCTGGCATAAAAGGCATGGGGGCTGGCGTAAAAGGTATGGAGGCTGACAAAAGAGGCATTGGGGCTGACAAAAGAGGCATTGGGGTTGACAATAATGGCATGAGGCTGACATTAGAGGTAATAGGGACTGATGAGAGGCATGGGGCTCTTATATGATTGGGGGTCATTCACATTGGGGTCTGATCTGAGGTCTGATTGGGGTCTTATTAACATTGGGGGTCTCATTGGGGCTGTGAGATGAGATCTGATTAACATTAGGAGTCTGATTGTTGGTCTGACCTGAGGTCTAATAAAAAATATTTTTTACTTATTGTCCTCCTCTAAAACCTAGGTGCGTCTTATAGGGAGGAAAATATGGTAATTCAATACCAATAAGATGAAAGCCTTTATTATTCCACTGCCAGCATGCCAACCAATACCATCCAGTTTGCACCCCTTAGGGGGGCGAGGTCTTAATGAGGACCATCCTCATCTTTTGCTGGCTTTACTTCTTCTAAATCATCCTTTAAAGTCTTCATTTCCAGGAGACTGCAAGCAAGAACATCAATCATTTCATCTGGCTATGTATTCTGTGTGACCTATAGTGATTTTTGCAATGCACCATCTTTGCCCCCCTTGACAAAGAAATATAATAATTAATCTGGCTGTTAATTCTGTGGGTGACCTATAGCGATTTTTGATGGGTGCAATGCATCATCTTTGCACCCCTGACACAGAAATATAATAATTATTCTGGCTGTTAATTCTGTGAGTGACTTATAGCGATTTTTTGTAGGTGCAATGCAACACCTTTGTACCCCTGAAACAAAAATATAATAATTAATCTGTCTGTTAGTTCGGTGGGTGACATATACCCATTTTTGGTCTGAGATACACACTTTATATGCGACAGGGAAATTAATATAGTTAATCTGTCTGTTAGATTGGTGGGTGACATATACCAATTTTTGGTGTGAGGTACACCTGCACTGCATAGGTGACAGGGAAATTAATATAGTTAATCTGTCAGTTCGCTGGGTGACATATACTCATTTTTGGTGTGAGGTACACCTGCACAGCATATGTGACAAGGAAATTAGTGTACTTAATCCATCTGTTAGATTGGTGGGTGACATATACCCATTTTTGGTGTGGTATACCTGCACTGCATAAGTGACAGGGAAATTAATATAGTTAATCCGTCTATTAGATCAGTGTATGGGGGTGATCACAGACAAGCGCAGCCGCCTGTCCACAGCCAACGTGGACAATCTCATGTTTATTAAAATAAACCAGGCATGGATCCCACAGGATTTGATCATACATTGTGCTGAGTAGACTGGTGTTTTGAGTAGAGATGAGCAAGCATGCTCGGCTGAGAGTACTCGGGAGCAATTTTCGAGTAGTAGCGTACGCATTTTATAATCTGTACGCTAATGCATACGCATCTTCTAATCTGTACACTAATGCGTACGTATCTTATAAATTTGTACGCTAATGCATACAAATTACAAGATGCGTACGCATTAGCGTACAGATTAGAAGATGCGTACGCTACTCGAAAATTGCTCCCGAGTACGCTCGGCCGAGCATGCTAGCTCATCTCTAGTTTTGGGGCCTTCCCAAATTTATAAATAATAATAATAATAATAATAAAAACAAGGGAAAAAAAGAAATAAATATAACAGTGTTGGCTACCTCCTCCTCTTCCACCGCCATGTCCACCTACACCGCCGCATCCACTGCCTCCTAAACCTTCTATTCTACTTTGACCTCCGCCTCCTAGTTCATGATTATTATTTTTAATTTTTTTTATTATTCTATGTTATTTTAAGTCACTTCTCTATCCACATTTGCTTACAGGGCAATTGTCCTGCTCTTACCCCAATTTTGCTTCCTTTTGCAACCCTCTAGTCCAGGGATCTCAAACTCGTGGCCCTCCAGCTGTTGCAAAACTACAACTCCCAGCATGCCCCAATAGCGGTAGGCTCTACTGGCATGATGGAAGTTGTAGTTTTACAACAGCTGGAGGGCCACGAGTTTGAGATCTTTGCTCTAGTCCTTACCACAACTATTTTACAGTAATTTAGTGCAACAAAGTTCCCCATTGACTTGTCCAGAACCCGAACTTTGACCCGATGGTCAGCCAAACCCGGCGAACCCGAACATCCACGGGTCCACTCATCCCTAAACTTACACCCCAATCACAAGCAATGTTTGCTGGAATTAGTGATGTATCATATAGTGCAAACAACCTAAAAGCAGCAGTATAACTGCAATTTGGATCTCCAATTAGTGCAGCAAGGTGTAATAGAATTGCTCCTACTACCTAGGCTGTACACTCCTCTATTGTAACTGTTCTCCTTTTATAGTGTAGATGATGCCTCCCTATCCTTTCCCTACATCTTGACTAATCTTTTCCTGAACCTTTAAATAGTTTTTTCAGCAAAATGAAGGCTTTCCTAATACTGTCCCGAGCACCTGCTGATCCCTCTCCCTGCACTAAGCACACTGTAAATTGGCAGAATCCAAAATGGCTGAGAGTATTTATAGGACGGTGACACCACAGGAGCTGCGTGGCTGCATGCACAGCATTGTGGGTGATCCCTCATTCCCAGAGTTCTTTGCTCAATGTCCTAACACGTGAGGCAGCTATTTTAGGAAAAAATGGGATTCATTATTACAAAGCGTGAGGAAATTTGAATTCGGTGCAAATCAATTTTTTCCTGAAATTTTATTGAATTCCACTTTGTCAACTTCGATTCGCTCATCTCTGTTTACAGTCCTTAGCAAAATGTTCAGTGGAAGTACAATATTTGAAATATACCCCAAATTTCTTCAGAGGTTCCTTGCGTTCCTGAAGCTGTTTCTTTCTGATGCATTTCTTGAGAAGATGTGGCTTCTCCTAAATAGGGCCTTGACGATTTGGATTTTCAATTTTCTCACCTCAATTGCTTTTGTCTAGAGATGGTGTGAGTGTAGTAAGAACATCAGTCTTCTTCACTGACACTGGACCTCTGCAATTCCTGTAATTAGAGCATTGGCTGTCATACTTAGGTGGAAGTAATGTGGGACCACAAGACTTGCAGTAAGAGAAGCTTGGTTCATTCTTGGACTCTGAAATGTTCTTTATGAACTTGAAGAAGTAGGTAAATGGAGGGATGGAAACTTGATATTCCTTTGTATCTTGTCCAGAGATGAGCGAATCATTCAAAATTTTATTCGTCGGATATTTGCCAAATATCTGACAAGATTCGTATTTACACGAACTTAGGCCCCATTCATTTCACGGCCGTATACGGGCCGTAATAGGCCGGCCTGTGCTGCCCCAGAGGACGGGAGCGCACTGCGTTATTGGTTGCTATGACGCCGTGCGCTTCCTGAGGCCGCCACCATACAGTGAAACACGGTCGTCTGAATGGGGCCTTATTCGTCGAATCTACATTAAAAAAATCAATTGTTGTTTTGCGAACATTCCTGCGTAAATTAAGTACGTACAGTCAGCATAGTTAAAAGTACGCAATACGTAAGCATTAGCGTACAAAAGTGCGTACGAATCCTTAACATACTATTGATGTGTGAATGCGTCATACACACGAGGCTAGGCCGTGGCCTACAGTCTTTAGAGGAAGACTATATGAACTACAAAAATAAGGTGCTCACTGCTAATACACACAATGGGCTAAAGTGCTGAACCGTTAAAAACAGTGTAGCTAAAATACAGCAAAGACATAATTATGCAAACATTTTAGTGCAATAAATTTCACATTTGCAAGCATAAAAGGCTCAGATGTACATTTGAGTCTCTCCTTATGGCTCCTAGTTGGCAATAATAAAACAGTCTGTCCGGAACACATATTTCAAAATTCAATTGTAATCCACGTGAGGTAAAATTGTAATCCAAACAGGTAATGTATCCACATGAACAATAGAGAATAGCAGCAAATAGAGAATCCTTTTTGCAAAAGGTGCTCCCAAATAACCTGAGAAGGGGGGAAAAAGGAAAATAGGTGCACTTCGGCGCAACAGGGACTTTTCTGCAGAATGTGGGGAGTCCTGACAGCCATGTCCATCTGGGTGAGAGTCAAACGGGGGCAACACAAACAAACTAAGATAAAAGTGCCAACTAGCTCTCACCTGTCAGGTGCAGTCCATGGTGTGGCTCCCATATGTCCTCCTGCAGTGTCCTTGACAGCCAGTAGTAGGTTCCTCAGATGAGGGACCTGAAATCCTCCTCGCTCGAGCTGCTGCTGAAGGTCATCAGAGGACGCTCCTGCCTCTTGTAGGCCACGCTCGCTGCGGTGGTGGAGCTCCAGTGCCCTCTTGTTCCTGAATTCGGACTTGACCGGGTCCGGGTGGTGGTCACGCTGGTGAGAGCTGCAGCCACTTAAGCTTTTCCGGATCCTCCTGCAGGGACAGCTGGGCTAAGAACTTCTGGCTTCAGTGGTTCCGGAAAGGTTGCAAACAGGGAAGAAGACCCAGCTTCCCCGGCTGCTGCTGGCTTCATCTTCCACGGCAGCTGGTACTGGTGGATCACCGTAGTTTGGAAGGTGAATGAAGACGTGGTCAGCTGACCCGGCTTTAAGGACTGTG